>CM030375.1:12254296-12304702 GCA_003604175.2 Clonorchis sinensis
GCCCCAAGAACGGCAAAACCGGTCGTGGGCTGGCCAACATTTTTCAGCAACCAACTGAGTAGTATGCCTTCATGAAATGTACTGCGATATCTTGAACGTCATACGAACTGGAACCCGGGGCACTCTTGGTGCAACATATTCAACTGAAGAATATCATAGAAACGAGGTTCAGCCAGGATTCAGTTGGGTCTTCCCTGAGAACCACATTGATGAGTAAATTGGGGTATTTGGTAAATTTATTGACTTCGTTGGCGTGTCGCATAACAGTAGGCTTGTTCTTCCGCATCAGAATCACAAGTTTTATTCGCTTTGTGGACAAGATAGTTTTTCAGCGGTATGCAAATCAGACGTTTGGAAAAACCTACAACATGGTTCGTCTAATAGTGGACAGAAACCCACGGTAGCTACGCTATGAATGAAGGTAAACGATAAAGCAGCAATCCAGTTTCTATCGGTTTCGTCATTATTTTCACCTGACGTGCGGATAAACGTTTGAATATCAAACCGATATTTGACTTTTCAGTTTTATCAGACTATGTAGGTGGCTATAGGAAAGGGGGAGAAAGGGAAACCACTGCAAGGTCGCTCTTTACTGAGGTTGAATGCAGTAGGGACGTACTGCAGATACAGTTTACTTCCCCTCCGAAGAATTCATCCATCAGAAAAAGCCATTTACGGTAAACGACTTGAAATGGTCCCTTCTGTTTAAACAGCTTAATTGTGGTCGATAAAACAAAGATGGGCGGTAGCTGCTGCGAAGCTGGTCCATTGAATGTTCTGCATAGACGTACCCTTCATGGATGACTTTATGGCTGTGGTTTTTCACCTTGAATGTAACAGTTATAAGTAGTGGTAAATATACTTCGTCATCACCAGGAACCACACGCCTTTCCAATGGAGATTTACACTGAACTTCTAAACGAAGTCGTCTATGAGTGCACTCACAATGTCTGCAAACGCCATTATCTGATCTAGAAGTCGTTGTGGTTTGCCTCCATTTAGAAAACAGTCTGTAGAAGAGGTTTGCCCACAAGCGATGCATCAAAAATGCCAATGGGTTTTCAACAACCGAGAAACTAGGTATTTGCTTCATTGCGTTGTCAATCATGTATTCCTTTGTACCGAATAAAAACCAATTATCTACCTTACCGGTGAAGCTGGAAGTGTGCTGGAGTATTCTAATTAGCTCCTTTAAAGCCAAGATACAAAAATTGGGTTATCTCATCTGAGATCGATAAAAACGGATCTCGTCAAACAACTTATCCGTGATGTCTTTCGTGTTTCTTCCGGATTATTGGCAGATTAAACTGCAAGATTAAACTCAGTCTTTTCAGGGACGAACCCTTTGTATTTTTCAACGAGCACTCATCATTTTTGAAGGCGATCAGATAGGCCTGTGGTCGGCTCCAGCAGCCAGTCAGATTTTAATCAAAAACCGCTTTGAATTTTGATCGATTTTTGCGCCAGACAATCCATTTAGAAGCCCGCCTATTGGATGCAACGTAGTACAGACACTTTAATCCTATCAGTTACTTTGTGTACTGCTCGTTCGAAAAGTCACCTTTTTGTCTAGACACAACCACTGTGACTAGCTTTCATCAAGGCTGCGAGGCGGTCTACTCAAATAGTGCTCGTCGACAGTGTATCAACTTAGCTTTGCCAGGACGTTTGAAAGAAGAACCCGCTACTGTTAACTCACTGGCGTATTCCGGACTCAGTCGAACAATCGATATCCGATCTCTCGTGCGGCGACCCAACGGCTGTCACACTTTCTCAGCGCCATTCGTTTCGGGCAGCCAATCAGAAGGAGACATCTTAGGGGTGGACGTGGGGGGACACCTTGTTGGTGTCCAACTTTTATCCGGGTGCTGCAATGTCACGGTTTAGGCCAAAATGATATGCCCACATTACAAATAACCTTCAGCCCGCGACAGTCCCAGAAACTCAGCTAGTAAAATAAATCGATGGACATCTTTTCGCCCAACCCATATGTTTTCGAATTGCCACAGAAGGTGTGTAAATTGGCAATGTATCGAATTACCGGTACAGCTCTGGTGTTGTGCAGCTTGGTTGAATATCACCGAGGGTGGTAATTTTCTTGCAAATGTTTTGTCACCAATTGTGAGGACACCATGAGTGCACAGTTGAGTGCGTGCTTCCTCCTCACTTGCTTGTGCCTATATGCTTTAAAAAACTACGGGATATCTCTTGATGTGCTTAGATTATTGAGGAACAGGGGGGGGGGCGAAATAGCCCAGTGGACGAGGCGTGGATTTACTGACCGGAAGGACCGTGGTTCGAACCCAAACCTTGCATCTCGAATTGGACAACCTGGCAGTATATCAGCCCGCATGCTTCCTTCGGGTGGCATGGCACCTATGCACCGAAAGGGTGTTTCAGCTGATCGATTTATTATTTAGTGGAATTTAAGTCGTCCGATTACGATTATAATCCGGTAGCTTGTCAAGCACTTGCGCGCACAGCGTATATGAATACATACACTCATATAAACTAATCAGGTAAATCTAGCTGTTGCGCGTAAGTGGCGTCGGCATTGAGGTTAAGAAGGGAAACTTCGAAACAGAACATCAGGAGAACGAGGTTATCATCTCCATCTACACAAACGGACCCGACCACCACGAAAAGCTCAGTATATTGCCATAAGATTGACGGCAACTCGGGGACTGCAACGACCTGATGAGCCTTAAGAAGGGCGAAACCGGTCGTGGACTGTCGAAGAATTTTCAGTAACCTTATGAGTAGTATATTACGTATATACATACATCACGATATCTCGAATATCTTAGCAGCTGGAACGTGAGGCGGCCTGGTGCAGCACATTCAGTTGCCTGGAAACATCACAAACAGGAGGTTCAGCTAGGTTCCAGGTGAGTCACTCACAAAACCAAATTGATTCGCAAATGAGTGTATTTATCGAAGAATTGTAGTTATTTCGTTTCAGGCTGGTTTCGTATTCAACTTGCTTTTGCCCGATTCGACTTCGATTTTTTAACATTAACAAAGAGAGCTTTGTGGGGTCACAGATTTTAAGAATTTCGTATTCCTTTTCTGCATCTCGGGGAAACAAACAGGGTTTAGAAACCAAGTTGAGTAAGTAAGTGTTGGGGCCGAATGGGCCCAACTGAGTTTCACCTTCCTACTGGCTGTTCAGTTAAGTTTGGAGGAATCGGTCAGGTTAGGAGTTACCAGCTGTTGAGGTATGTGACATTTTTTCGATTCATTATTAGCAATAAAGCAATACCTCATCCATCCCCACTTTTTCATCACATTCGATATTCGCCTAGCCGGTAGGCTTTCAAAAGAATCTCGCGGTAAGGCAGATGGTTTTCCGAAAGAGCAGCATCCCGCATATGAACAGTACATGAGTTTTAGGAATACAGGATTTAAATTCTTTCAGACAACACCAAGGCATTTTTGGAGTATGGACTCATCTGTCCTTGAGAACAATCCATCCTGTGAAAAGGTATACTCAAGAGTGAAAAGATGGCTGCCTTGCATTTCTGTTATTCCCACCGCATACCCGTGATGGGCAGTAGGAGGCAAAATCCAATACCTTCTTGGAACACAAGTAACTTGAAACCGTTTGTGGGATTATTGATGTGCGGTGGGGAAATACACTCATTTGCAAACAAATTTGGTTTTGCGAGAGACTCACCTGAAACCCAGCTATACATGTATCTATCTATACATGTATCTCGATATCTGGAATATCGTAGCTACTGGAACATGAAGCGGCCTGGTGCAGCACATTCAGTTGCATGCAAACATCACAAACGAGCGAGTCAGCTGGGTTCCAGGTGAGTCTCTCGCAAAACCAAATCTGTTTGCAAATGAGTGTATTTCCCCACCGCACATCAATAATCCCACAAACGGTTTCAAGTTACTTGTGTTCCAAGAAGGTATTGGATTTTGCCTCCTACTGCCCATCACGGGTGGGTGTCTTTGAACAGCTCGCAAGACATGTGACGTGTGATGTTGCAGGAACTGTAGAGGCAAAAGAATTTCACGACAACTTTCTAGTTAGTTAAGCAACAGAAATGTTACAAGCGACAGTGTTCCAGAATTTGTGTGGGTTTTTTTTCATTTCAGGCTTGCTTCAATGATTGGTTCGACCAAACAGGACGCTGCGGAATTGTCGTGGGAACAAACTATCATTGACTCGATTGGCTAATCCATCAGCGAAACAAATATTCGATCGCCTCTCTGTTCTGCATCTGTGTTGTGCTCAAGATTGGACCCATCCTTCAAGAAAAACTGATAACATAAAGCCCATCTAGGTATGACCTCTTATTCGTCAGCATGGCTCTAAACGACTGAAAGTTGTTTTTCTCTGGTTTTTCGTGCGCCCGTCCACAGAGTAAATTGCTTTTTCAATTGATTCCATTTATTTTTAAGGTTTTCTGTCCAGCGTCAACACCTGTTCGTTTTCCCATCCCCGATCGATTGACATTACCATGGGAACTGGTTGATCTGGCCAGCGATTTGCCTATGTGCAGAATTGCCTCTAGAAATGAACTGCAGATTTCTGGATTGCTGGAATTTGTAATTTAAAATTCATTTATCTCCTTTCCGCAAAAAGATGAAACAAATCACGAAAAACAAACATTTCGCTAAGAAGTTCCGTAAAGATTTTAACCACAATCCAGTCTCAGAAGTGTCATTTTCTTTTCTCTTGTTTGAATACCATGGACGAAAAATTATTATCCAACTTCGGAATAAGTTAGTAAAAATTAACTATCAAAAAGTTTGCTTAACCTTGTAATTATCAGACCGTAGTATGCAAGACTTCTCCCAACAGTGTTCGGAGAAACTCTATAGTTAGATTTGATTGCGAATCTTTATGCATAAAATGTCACAACGGGGGAGCAAATCACCCTCAGTGGAGCAACAGGCCAGCATTCGTCAACACCTATCATGTCATTCTCTTCTATAGCCAGGATGACGCCAATCGGATGCTTGAATCGCTAATATCCTGATGAATGAATAGGTATTCATGCGAACACTATTTAAGATAAAACATCCAAGATCATCATGGCGAAGAGAATTTAAAGGAAAGCTGCCTTCTATCGCTCAAAGTCTTTGAGAAACAGCATCAAGAGCGCGAGCGGCATCATCATCTGCAGCAGCACCAGTAGCAGGAGCAGGACCAAGAACCCCGGAAACTTCTTTAGCACAACAGTTCCAGGTATACTTTGGATTTTTATTTCCAGCTACAACATCTTAGATGTAAACGAAGGCATTTAAAAGAAAAACGTAACTAAACAACCACTCGGGGTTTCTCTACTGGCTCTCGGTAAAAAGCGTCAGAATCTACTTCTGCTATGAGTGCGAGATGGCCCAAGTGGTTAGAGCGCGAGCGTACTGACCACCGGAAGGTCTGTGGTTCCAACCCGACCTCTGCCTCTCGACTTGCCCTGTCTAGGCTTGGGCAACCTGGCAGCATCCTAGCCCTTGGGCTTTCTTTGGGCGGCATGGTAGCTAGGCACCAAAAAGTTCTTACAAATAAACAACTATCTATTTCTGTTATTACCAGTCTCTAATGCTTAGTTCCTTGCCTTCTGTCTCGATTCTACAAACCTAATGTCGACAACTATCCAGTGCAGAATCCCCTAGAAGCCCATCTCTACGCGTGGTTCAGTGAATTAGATGCTATCCGTGAAAATTTTCACAATCTCCACACAACTGATTCAAGATCACGCGGCAGGCTTCAAAGGTTTTGTGATTTTATGAGTACGCAGTTTGGTAATTTCCAAAGCCGAATACACGGAAGCGGTTAGAGAAAACAGAAAGCAAAACTGGCCTGTTCAACTTTAGACTCCAGGCCTGGTCGATATTGCTCAATGTTCACGATGAATCGACAATGTCTCTCCGAAAGGAGTGGTTTGGGGGCCCTGACCTTTCCTGTAGTTCAACTTTAGGTCGAATCAGCCTGTTGAATGTTGATCAACTCAAAGGAACGGGGGGAAGTTTCGCCCCGAGGTTGGGTGGGTTGGGAAGCCGTTTCTGCCGCTGTGGATAGGGGTCATACACCAAGGAGGTGGAGAAAAAATATGCCTGGCCTGAATATGCCGTGGTGTCTTTGCAAATATTCACCGCATCCACAGCTTGGCTGTGTGCCATAGAACTTTGAATATGGGATCGAAGTATCCGTACTACTTACAAAGCCTCAGCAACCACCGAAGACCTAAGAGGTTTTCACTCAGTCTTTCACTGGAGGAGCCAGCCAATGCCTGACCACGTGATATAGTTTTCCTGATTGAAGGATGAGTGGGGCTAAGTTCTGTCCAAGTGAGAGTTAATCACACTGCTGATCAGCCACTCATCTCCAAACGGCTAAGTGTTCAAACACTGACCGGAAGGTCGCGGGTTCGAAACTCACAGAGTTTCGTGAGATGCACAGTGCACATGATTCCCAATAAGAATGAAACAGGTGTACAGTGCTTCTGGGGATTCCAGCATAGATTTGTTTCAGAGATCTCTTCATTGAAAATTGGTACCAGCTACTAACGTCAACTTGAGCGACGCGTGCTTGAGTGACTTGGAATAAACTTCGTGGATTACAACCACACACTTCTGGCCTCTGGTCCATTTCCTCTGACACACACTGGCACAACAAAACGTAGGTTCCCGTATGCGTTTTCGTCGCATTGTAGACGGAAAGTAGAGAAACGCCTGAAACCACCCACAACACAGGGTGGAACACCATCAAGTAACCAGTATTACACCCCCTCTCTATAGAGCTTGGTTATTGAGACGAGGAACAATGATGTTTTGGCAGCGAACTAGTGGTGGTTGGTCGATCATCTGGTACATTTCTGGGCATAAATCTTTACTCGTTGACTTTCGTGGATCCTCTCTTTAACTGCTTGATGCGGCGCATCCTACAAGTGCTCACATGTAGCTCTGGATAGGTGATTTAACGTACGATACTACTTTTTAAGACGATATCCTGGGAAGCGATATCACCTCTTTGAAGAGTCTGTACCGCTAACCACGACCTACTCTGTGGCTCTCCTGATGTCCGTATTCCCTATCGGTGAGGTGGGTGGTTAATTGTATACTGTCTGAGTTGAAATAAGTGAGAATATTGGCACCTCAAGTTGTCCATTCGGTGTCAAGTGCAGTGACTTCGTAATAAATGTTTCACTACCAATAGATGTGACGTTATTAGGACGCTGTTGAGCAGCGGACAAAGGCGCTGCGTTGGTGTGTTTGTAATTTACGGTGTCTGTGGTTTGACATACGTTCCTCTGGAACAGAATGACAGAGAGATTATGGCAAATTGCTCAACGATGGACAGTCTCCTCGTTCGGGTCGTTATCTCGTGTTCTGATTGGTCGACCTCCTGGTGGTCTTCGTACCCGGCACCGATTGTAGGTCAGACTGACTTAAATGGTATGCTAGACAAATCTATTGTCTGTCGATTTCAAATATGGTGTCATTGGATTTTTACTTCAGTGTCTTACAAATTACCTGAAATGGTCAACCGATGGCTTTCGACAACCTGCTACACTATGGCAAAAACACGCAAATAGTTGAGGATGTCAGCGTAAACTCCGGTTAGGTACCAATCAAAATGCTTCTCACTGGTAGATCTAGCGGGTTCAGCCAAAAACACGAAGCTAAAATAGGTACGTTCAAAACGAATGCTCTATGGGTTCCTCTATCTTGTAGTCGCATTATCAAAGAACATGCGGTTTTTCTCAATCAGTTAGAACTTCTCGGAAGCTGCAGGTGTTGACTTCGGGTTTTGCCTAAATTCTTTTTTCTGTTAGGTATTAGTGGGTATCAATCACTTGACTTGTTTTCGATGATTGGAACCCAGTCAGCTTGACTCAGTTCGGCGAAATCCTGTTTATTACTCTTTCTTGACAAAACACACTACTAATAAGGTTGCTGAAAACTGTTCTGTGGCCCAATACAGGTTTCGGCTGTCGTGGAACTCATCAGGTAGGCGCATTTTCCAGGTTTTCATTTTTCTCTACTTGAACACGTGATTGCGCGTAAATGAAGAAATATGCTCATTTGCAAAACTTTCGTTAAAATCAATATAATTTGTGGTGAGTGTATTTCGTCAGCTGTTTGGTGGCTGTATTTTCTGTCCGAGTGCCATCCAATTACTGCTGGATTCTCTACGGAACTTAGCTGAATCAAAGCAGATTGATACGCAAATGAGTGTATTTGTTGAAATCAGTCCCATTTGGGTTCAAGTAGAACATGAAGTTGACTAAAACTAGGGGACTGCGCCAACCTGATGAGCCCCAAGAAGGGCGAAACCGGTCGTAGGCTGTCGAAGAGTTTTCAGCAACCTCATGAGTAGTGTATTAAGTCAGTGCAATGTAGCGCGATATCTGGGATATCGTGCCAACTGGAACATGGGACGGCCAGGTGCAGCACCTAAAAGCATTATGAACGAGAGATCTAGCTGATTTCCAAGTGAATCTCCGTCAAAGCCGAATGGGTATGCAAATGGGTGTATTGCATTAAATCGCCATAATTATTTACTCTTGGTGTCTATTAGACAGCGGTCACTCCTCTACAAACTAGAAAACGTGAGAATCACTAGACCGGTTTTTGCCTCACACTAAGAGGCTTTATTGCATAAACCACGAGCTGGGGCTCATTTCAGACTTGAAAAAAATAGTCTAATTGACGCAACTATAAACTTCAACTGTAGTATTCGCTTTTGTAAACCAGTATTCCATTGTGCTTGGTGCAGCATTTCCCCTTTCGTGAAGCATACTCAAGAGCGGAACACAGGACACGTCCTGATCCCCGAAACAACTGGTGTGCCCCGGGGAGTGGGTGGCACTCACAGACCTAATCAAGGTCACACAAAAGTGGCCAATGAAAGCCAAACATTTGCCAAGCTAACCAACATGACTGTCAAGCATGCCGAATCATGCCACACATTTCAAATAGAAATTAAAGCTGTGGGAAAAGGTGAAAATCACGAGCACTTACGATGTAAGCTTGAACAGTACAAGTCAACGTTCCCATCCGACCTAAATCTAGTCATGACAGCCGACCCTCAGGAAAAAACAGCAAAGTTTATTGAATTTGAAGAAGCAGCCATTCCTGTGCTGTTTGACAAATAAAACGTTTTCTACCTCGTGGTATTCGCTTGGAACTCATGCAGATGCCTAGGTCCCGCTTTCTGTAGTTTTATCCTCAGGATGCCTGGCTGGAACGGGTCGACAGATTGTTCGATATTATGACATTTTAAATTTTGCTGCATGCTCCAACCTCGACTGTTAATCTCCTTGATCCAACTGAGTTCGTCCTAAAACCAGACCCCCCATGGATATGCGAATTCTATTAGACTGTTAATTAGATAATTACTTAATTAGTTAATTAATTATTTAATTAGTTTGTTAGTTGATTAGTTATTTAGTTAGTTAGTTAATTAGTTAGTTAGTTAGTTAATGTGCGAGAACACCGATAATACATATCCGCGGTTTTGTTTAGATGTACTTATAAAACGATTTTTTGGGTTGTAAATTGAACCAAATGTACTTAAACCGATGATCCTTTGAAAAGTGGCCAAAACTGGTTGATGCAGTCTTTGAAGGTTCCACCAGCCAACCGATGCCACTCAGCGTTTGCTTATACATTCCTGGCACTGGTATTCACATCAACAGAAAACGTTGCAGCGTGCCTTCTGTTGGTTGCACTGCTGGGTCCTTCAGTTTCATGGCTTGCGGAATCGACACAACAAGTCGAACGGTCTCAAAGGCCTGGAATACGCTGAACGGCTACACTTTAATGAAGACGACAGTTACCGTACCCAGGTGCAAAACGCAATAAAAACACCATAGGTATTCAGCCTGATCAAAGAGCAGTTTTGGCTCATGTCAACAGCACTTTGTGTCCGAAACCTAACAGCTCACCTCCCCATTCCCCAACCTCACATGACCACAATAACTGTAATAAAATGCAAGAGATTCACCAACAGCTGACACTGCTAGGAATTCTAGGGCAGTCACTGGTCTTGAAAAAAAAACTAGAAAGCCGATACCATCAGATTTCTACGCAATTGCTCAATGCAGTGTCGTGATTAGCTCGCACCTAGACAGGATATAGCGCCTTTGTTTCAGAAAAGCTTGGTAAACACTCGGTAGTTTTTAACTGGGTAACGTTTCGCTTTTGACACAAAAGCTTCATCATGTCACGTGAGCATGTCACCAACTTGGCCAGACTTTAAGGCAGACGGACAACCAATCAGCAAGACCTCTTCAGAGTAGCACACTAGATCAGCGTTGAATGACAATTAAGGGGTCCTGTCGGTTAGTGTGGTTGCCCAATCTACCTAAGACAGACGGCCAAGGAACTTCACACCAGAATAGGATAGCACGGGAGAGGAATAAAAAGGTTACCGAGAAACGCAGATGAATATCGAGCGCTACTGAAAGACTCAGCGGAACATGCACTAGACATGGGACAAAAATAGATTTAGAAAATGTCAAAATTTTGAGGCGGGGACCACGGTTCACGCTACAGAGACTGATAAAAATCGTCAGTCGTCCCAGTGTAAATAGAACAGAAAGAGTAGAACTGGCAAGCATGTGGAGAAAGACTTTTGATCACCACGAGAGCTGACTCGTGGTGGTGTGCGGTTATCAGAAACAGGGGGTCATCAACAGAAGTAGCTAATCTCTGAAGTGCACCTAATCTCACCCCTATTCGCCTCCACAGCTAAACTATCGTAGCACTCACATGTTCAAAAGGACGAACGAAATCTCCTAGCGATACCCAAGGTGAATCACCAATTGAAGCACCTTGATGTGAAAGATTAAGGAACCAAAAATAAGTTGAATTTCCCCCAACCCGTCAACCGTAAGATTAGGGCAACCGCACTAACCGACAAATCCCTTTATCTGACATTCGGCACTGATCTAGTGTGCTAATCTGGAAAAGTCTTACTGATTGGTTCTCAGTCTGTCTTGAAACCTGGCCAAGGTGGTGACCTGCTCACTTGACCTGATGAAGTTTTGTGTCAAAAGCGAAACGTTGCCAAGTTGAAAACTACCTACTGTTTACCAAGCCCATCTGAAACGATGACTACTCAGTCGGTTCCAAACTTTTTCCAAATGACAAAGCACCGTCCGTTCTTCATTCAAGGGGTTCACAATACGTGGTCATACGTGTTGACCGGCTCCTCGAGCGACGATTCATCAGATGGGAGTTTCACTCAACTATTCTCTCTGTTACTCCCAGCTACTTATAGGCTGTTAGTAGTGTGATGAAATCAGCCTCTTGTAGCCGAACTCTTAAGTGTTCAAACTACGAACCGGTAGGTCATGGGTTCGAAACTCGCTTGAATCCCGTAAAATGCACCTTGCTGATAATTCCCAATAAGGAAGAAACAGTACACAGTGTTTTTAGCTTTTCCCTATATACTGGCCTCACTTACAGGACGAAATCTCCATAAGGTCTCCACGTTATGGGTGCTTTCAAAAATCGAACGCACGCACCAGCTGATTTTGTGGATCGCTCAAAATTTTCTTTTCACTCCAGTTCACAACTGTAGCACAAAGCGAACAGTTTAACACGAATAAATATGTGCATGTCATGCAGCAAACGTTGCGTTGTATGATTCGCCCATTTTGCATGACCTTGTTTCCATGCTTCATTGGAAACATTTTGATGCGTTACGTGAAGGTGAGTGTAAGCCTTATGAATCTTCCAAATTAGCCGAAAAAAACGTCTTACATTTTCCGTGGCTTTATTGCAGTAATGAAATGCATTTGAGTCAATTTCGCATACTGCGGTGGTAAATTAAATGAGATTTCTTTATTTCTGGCCTCTGTTGACCATCCTAAGAGGTAACTAGGAGTCCTCTGTTGATATTAAATTTTGATATCGATTTTTTCAAACTATCTCTCAGACTGAATACAAAAGATGCAACCTTTATTGTAACCATCGTAATGGGTTTTTGAATACAGTTCATCTTACATTGCTGTGCTATAGCAGTAGAAAGTTATGAAACAATTAAAAAACAGCTGCATTAGACGTCCTAGTATGACGTGATCCTGCGGTCCTACGTGGGGACTGATTTGACAGAAACGTCTGCCAGAACGGCTGACGGATGCGTGTATGCTGGTGCGCCAACTGTCCACGACACAAACAATCAATACGGCGGGTATAAATAAGGCATGAGTGAGCCTTGTGGAGAATATCATAAACGAGGTATTCAGTTGGGATTCAGTTGAGTCTCCCCCGTTACAACCACATTGGCGTGCAAACGAACGTAGTTCTCGGATTTCATCCAGTTTGGACATAACGTAGATTAAATGAAAACTCGGTGAATGTGCCTAGTTGATGAGTGGAAGGGTGAAACCGGTCGTAGGTTTCCGAGGAGTTTTCAGAAATTTTCATTGAGGAAAATATACTGCGATAACTTGAATGTCGTACGAATGGTAAAGTGAGGTATCTTTTGCGGAGCACAATCAGTTGAAGAACGGCGTGACAGACGAGAGATTTGGCTGGGATTCAGGCGAGTCTCCCGTGAAGAATAAACTGGCGTGCAAATGAGTGCAAGAGGTCTGTCAGATGTACTACTTGGAAGTAGCAACATCAATTTACAGTGGAAATGTGCATCAACTAGGTCACTGAGATGATCCAAAAACAGATGGAGATTGTACTTGGTGTTTTTATTACCAACTTCTGACGACTAATTAAATCATATACCCCTCTCTGTAGCTCCATCAGTCGTGTTTCATGTGGTATCAGGACTAACTGCCACGGTAAAAGTGCCATGGCGTTTGTCTTGATACAGTTTTACCTTCAATTAGTTTTCAGCTGCCTTGCATTCGTTCCTTTGTACTGATCAATAGCTGCTGTCGAGAGTACAACTACTCATAGTTTTTTTTACTGGGAACCCTCCGTTCTCAAAGGGACTCATAGTATGACCTGATGACGGCAGCAGTTTCTAAAGTAAAATAAGGAGACATTGTATCAGGAATTTTAGATGTCTTATAACGTGATCTGTTACCTAGGTCAAGCTTAGGAGCGCGCTACAGATTTGGATACCATCTGCCTCGTTTTATCTTCATACTGGGATATCGTCTGAAGTTCATCGAGATGCATCAAGGTAATTAATGACAGATTCCTTTTAAGTATCATGGATAAATCTGAGTTTGGGTTACCAGCCGACAGTAAAATGTGATCATAAACCATTGATTCGAATTTTGAGGGAAGACGTCTCATGTTCCGTTATTACCGCGCATTCTGAACTAATATTCTTCATAAATCGTTAGGTTATGCCAAGTGCCTCCAGTGATATCCAAACCGATGGAGGCGTTATTATTCCATTCTATTGAGTTCAAAACCATTCCATTTGGTGGTGAAAACTATGTGCATAAATAAGTTGCTAACTACAACAAGTTTATATGCGTTTCATTGCGCATGCACCGACGGTTAGAACTATTCAAGCAAGTAAACACAACAGTCATCTGCATTAAGACAGGCCCGAGGTTTTTGTCCGACGGAGTGAGTATGAAGTAAGTGAAGCGGATATTTTGAGGACAGCGCAAGCTGGATCGTCTACCTGATGGCACAAGTAACCCCGTGCCGCACGTAATGTACCATTGCAAAACTGAAAGCAACTTTTTCAGTGTTAAGCAACCGTTGAAAGTAGAAAAGTGAGACCCACTAGCAACTTCAAAAATCACTATGGAACAGGGTGAGCAAGCTCAAATTATCTGAGACTTTTCAGCAGTGTTTGCTCATCACGAATTCTCGTAGTTTATGATGCTGAAATAGTCCCTTAATAAATTGGTTGTAATCAGCAGCTTTTCCTTAAGTTAAACAATACAATTATCTGCTCAAGGTTGTTCTCTCATTCAGTTAATCCCTGGAGCTTTCAAGCAAAACTGAGGTAACAAGCGACAGGAACGAGGCACAGTTAGTTACAGAATTGTGGAGAACAGAGAAAGCTTGGAAAGGCCTATGTTCACAAGAATGCACCGTAATGAACGGCAAAGAACGAAGCTGACCAAACCAAAATGGAGGCCGAATTAAACCAAATAAACTGAAACTCACAAGTAACCGGATTTGGTTGGATGCAGGAATTGGCATATGACGAAGCATCATGAATATTTTTCCAAGGTTTTAGCTTCTTTGGATATTTGAAACGGAGGTCTCCTATAGGTGGCTGTGCATAGGGTATTCCACGGAATTCATATACATTTTTTCCCAGGATGTACTTCTGATTTCCGCTGACAGGCCCGTAGTTAGTTCGAACGATAATTTTGTCGCAAATAGTATTACACGGCAGAAGTAGAATCCCGAGGTATACTAAGTTCCGGGAGTTCATTAGTGTCGGAATCAATTAGCTTGCTTGCTAAGGAAAGCAGTGCTCACATTCCTTCACGGACTCTGGGGCTTACCTATCCCCTATCCCGGAGATACGCTATTTAGGGACGCTGACATCCCAAAAGTCGATCGTCATTGGTCAGAGTACCTTCGAGAGTTGTAAACATAAGGCATGTTATCTGAGAGCAAAATCGCATTGATATATCCTCATAGTGAAGACAAAAACTGTGCAAAAATCTGTCGAGCTCTTACGAACTTCAGTTCCCGCACCTGGACCTGAACATTTGGATGGCCTTTTTCTGAACTATTTCAAGGTCACTGGACGTCCCTCAACCGCGCTTTTTGAAATCCCGTGGGCATGGTTCGTATGCATCTTTTCCTCACATATCTTCGCGTTTTAGAGACCCATTATTCTCAATGGACATGAACGCCCCATCACGAGGTTGTGCTATAATCGAGACGGCGATCTGATTTTTACAGCGGCTAAAAACTCAGTAGCAAACGTTTGGTTTAGTGCCAACGGTGAACGTCTAGGCAGTTTTCATGGTCATGACGGTGTTATCTGGTGGCTTGATGTTGACTGGTCGACGAAAAATTTGCTAACGGCTTCTGGTGACTACCACTGTAAACTCTGGGACATTGAGACAGGTATTCATGCGTTTGTATCAAATTTCCACGGTGTGGACAATAGGCAAACAAATTGAGGACTTTGAGAATGATGCACCTGCTCGCACATGTGGAATATCATTCTGTGGGAATCTATTGATGTTCACGACGGATGAAACGTTTGTTGAGGGCAAGAATAAGAAGTCGGAAATCATAATTGTTGACAAACGGGACCCATCCAGCGTAAGTACGCTAGGATCCATTCATTTTCGAGTCCTGGTGTTCATGTAGGCTCGTCACGGCATTTTTATCCTAAGCCTGAATAAACAATTTAAGGGATATTTGGGGTTGGGCTCTAGAATCAATCCTTGCATCTGCCTGACTTTCCTATGGGACAAAGTTGAATCACACGACGTAAGATACATCCAAAAAACCACCATTGTAGTTTGGTGCCAACAAGTATGGACACTTAGGAAAGACGTTGTGGCAGAAAGAATAAGCTACACAGTGCAGACCATAGCTTTGATGCAAGACCGCCATTGACTGCGTTACACAGCCATGTCTAGCAGCGTCGCTAACCGTTAGGTTGTCTTGTCCCGCGGCCCCCTTAGTGGGTCAGACGGACGTTTCCAGCAAGACTAGGTTGACTGGTAGGGCCTTCCAAGCTTCATTGCTAATTAATCAGCTTGCCCCTTCTCAGATGGAGAGAGATCTACGAGGCAGACGGTCCTCTGGCATACGAAATACATTGACTTTGTAGTATGACCAGCTGATCTGTCGAGGGAGTCATTTCCTGAAAACCGTCTGGCGCACTTCAACACTGTTTATCTGATGTTCCCACCGCTAGTGAGGTTAGCCGACTGACCTTGTCCGTCACGAAGAGACTGGACCTTACCGTGGTGTGGCGGTTTGTGCACCTCGGCGACCCATTGAGCTATACTGGGGGGTGCCCGCATGACACTCACAGAGTCTCTCATACCAGGTTGGTCCATGGGTAGAGGTCTGACGAACACAGTCTCCTGGCCCTCCAGGTTGGGGTTGGAACATGTGTGGCGACGTGTTCCATAAAAATGGTAATGTACTTGCATTTCCAGCCCAACACCGCTGCCTTGCGGTTAGGCTTTTGAGCCAAAGGCTTTGGTTGAGGACCCTAATCGTCCTCCTGTCTAGGTGTGTGCCCTGGCAGTATCCCAGCCCTCGTACAACCATGACATTCACAAATAACACTACTTTCATGCTACATCGGCCGTCGCGTGGCCTTACTTGCTGCATACACAGGGCGGGTAAGCGAAAACATGCTACTGCTGACGCCTCCCTTCTTACACTCACGTTTTCCGTCTTCTACCCTCCGCCCCAATTTAATACGTCCTCCGAGGTCCCAGCTCTAGGACTGATCGGTTTGCCCGCCCTGCATCACACTTAGCTGCAGATTCTGTACGTCCGAGTTCAGTTACATCCCTAAACACTTCGAAGTCTGTTTTCAAACCCCGAAAGCCTGTCTACTTAGCCACCTTTAATGTTCGTTCACTGAAGCAAGCAGGTCAACAGGTGGCTCTTGCTCGTACGCTGGATTCCCTCAGCATTGATGTATGTTGTCTGTCAGAAACAAGGACGCAGGAGCAAGTACCGTGATCGAACTGACTGCCCTCGCTCTCTTCCAGGTTCCGGCTGCGCACCTCTGGTGATGCAGAGGCCGCTGCAGCTGGATATGCTGGGGTGGGTATTGTACTGAGCGAACGAGCGGAAGCGTCTCTGCTTGATTGGATACCCGTTGATAGTCGCCTCTGTGCGGTTCGTTTGG
The DNA here is from genome assembly GCA_003604175.2 of Clonorchis sinensis. NCBI lineage: Eukaryota > Metazoa > Platyhelminthes > Trematoda > Opisthorchiida > Opisthorchiidae > Clonorchis > Clonorchis sinensis. The sequence goes on from CM030375.1 coordinate 12,271,041, forward strand.
CAACATCTGTGGAGAATCTAGAGGGTGAGGTCCATCGCACCTTGTTTATTGTGTCTGCTTACGCCCCAACTGACTGTAGCTCTGAATCTGCCAAGGACAGTTTCTATGACGCTCTAGGTGCCCTTCTACAGCGGGTAAAACCTCAGATATCGTTGTGGTTGCTGGTGATATGAACGCCCAGGTAGGTAGACTGAGCGCTGCTGAGGCCCGATTGGGTGGTCGTCTTGGTTTGGACACGAGACGCACGGACAACGGAGACCGCTTACTTCAGATGTGTGCCGATCACAGACTGTTCCTTTGCAGTACGAATTTCCGGAACAGCGGAAATCGCTTGACAACGTGGTGCCCACCAACAAACCAGCGACGAACCCAAATAGACCACATCGCCGTGAGTTATCGGTGGCGAGGGTCGATCACCGCTTGCCGCTCCTTCTGGAACACCAGCGTGGACTCCGACCATGCACTTGTACGCTGCTGCTTTTCATGCGCTTTTCAGGTGTACGCAAAACGCGCACACCTCGCTTAGCCATTGAGAAGCTAGTGGATCCAGAAGAAACACTATCAAAACCAGCTCGTCGAATGCCTGCCGGACGGTACGGTGTCGGATATAAACGGCCACGGAAAAGATATCCAGCGCTACTCAAGGTTGGAACGTCTGTTTGCGGTACAACCCAGCCAACCTCATTCAAACACTGGATCTCTGATAGGACCGTGTCTTTGCTGGAGACCCGACGACAGATTCCCTGGCCGCCACCACAACTCCACCCGACGCATCATCCGACGCCAGGTGAAACTGAGTGTCCGTGCAGACCGAGAAGCTTGGTGGACCCGAAAGGCCGAAGAAATGGAAGATGCAAAGAATGCTGGAAATGTGCGCAGGCTGTTCCATTTGATTCGTTCGACTGGTCCTCGAAAACCTCTTGTCAGCGAAATAATCAGAGACCAAAATGGCTCCCTGATATGCAATAAAGCAGAACGTCTGGACCGCTGGGCACAGTACTTCGAACAGCAATTCAGCTGGCCACCTGCTACCTCCAATCCGGAATCCTGGCCTTCAACAGAAAGGTGGACCGTGATATGGAGCCGCCTTCAGTCTCAGAAGTGTCCGAGTGTATTTTCCTACTCAAGCGTCATCGTGCTGCTGGTCCTGACGACCTTTCACCTGCTCTTTCAAGGATGGCGGTGGACTTCCTAGACAGTGCCCATCTAGCCTATTTGGATCTATCTGGGAGAAACAAGCCGTCCCAGACAACTGGGGGAACCGATACTAGTGTCCGTTTTCAAAAAGGGTACTCGCAGTGAGTGTAGTAACATAGTAATAATAATAATCGTTCAGCTGTAGCACCCTTCGGTGCCTAGCTGCCATGCTACCCGAGGGAAGCACGAGGGCTGGGATACTGTCAGGTTGCCCAAGTTAGACAGGGAAGTCGAGAGGCAGAAGTGGAGTTCGAACCACGGACCTTCCGGTCAGTAAATTCGCGTCAACCACTTGAGTGTAGTAACCTCAGAGGTGTTAATTTGACTCCGTTTGTGACAAGGCTTCTGGCGTCACTGAATCTTGACGTCTTACGGTGGCACGCGAACCCTTGACCCGTGAAAATCAAACGTGATTTCGACTGCGTAGAGGCTGCGTTGACACATTTTCACACTCCGTTAGGTGTTAGAGCAACGCCACATGTACAGACGCTCACAATCTTGGTGTCCCTTGACTTCAAAAATGCGTCGATTCCGTCGATCGGTCAGTGCTGTTAACTACACTTGCTCAACAGGGTATGCCTCAGAAGTTTGAACATAATTCAATCCCTATATTCACATACTTCTGGGCGGGTGAGAGTGTATGGTGAGCTCCAAAAGCTTCCCTACAAAAGTGGTGTCAGACAAGGATGTCCACTCTCTCCATTCTTGTTCAACTTCGTCATTGATGAAATAATGAGGCGAACGCTGGAAGGTCTTCAAAACCCCGGTGTTCAAATTGTTGCTGGTGAGAGCCTTGTCGATCTTGAGTACGCAGATGACGAAAGGGTGCTACAGCTGCAGGATTTTTCGTTTTTATTTCTTTATTCAAGTTAGTAGTCGACAGAATAATGAGACGGACACTGGAAGGTTCTGAAAACCCTGCTGGTCAACAAGCTGCTGACCAAAACCTTGTGCAGGCGACATCGTTTTTGCCGTCGAAAGGAAAAACCATAGGTGTCTTCGGATGCACTGAGCTAAGTCCTTCCGTCCGCGCTCCGCATCCTTCAAGTGTAAGGTCATGCTCCTGGTCGTGCAGTCACTGAATACGTCACTCACAATCCAAGGAGGGGTGCTTGAAGTCGTGGAATGTCATACGTATCTTGGAAGTTGTGTTGGTTCCAACTGTAGTGTGTGCGAGACATGGCCTCTACGGACAGATGATGTGAGGCGTCTCCAGGTTTTCGACCATCGTTGCCTCAGAAGCGTGGCTGGTTTTGGATGGCGTCAGCGTGTTAGTAACGAGGCGATTAGAAAACGGGTATTTGGTTGTGCTGCAGGTACATCAATTGGGGAAATCATCCAGCACCACCGACTGCGGTGGCTCGGTCATGTGCTACGCATGCCGAAACACCGTCTGCCGAGGCGAGTGTTGTTCTCTGTGCCTCCTTCAGCATGGCGCAGACCGCGAGGTGGACAGCGCATGACTTGGCAGAAAGGCGTGAAAGAGATCACGGAGAGTTTGGGTGTTGTTGGTGCTGTACGCCTTCCAGGCTGGGGTCCCCGTGACCCCGCCTGTGCTTGGCTGGAGACGTTGCAAGAAATGGCGGCTAATCGATGTCAGTGGCGTTCATGTTGTCGTTTCTTTCCAGATTGTCTGATTGAGCGGTTGGAGGTGTAGGCACCTCAGAATGCTTGACATAGGCCAGCACTAGGTCCCCTCCCTCATCCACTCTTTTTCTCTTCTTTTCACTCTAGGGCTTTTAATATATAATTATATATATATATATGCATATGAAATTAGACTAACTTTATGGTTGTACGGCAGTGAAGCATCAGTGTCAACACTGATGTTGCTGTCTTTGATGATGATGATGATGATGATGATGATGATATCACATAAGTCTCAGAGTTCCAAAGCTTTTGAAAAGTCCTCTAATTTCCGGGACTAGTGACACTCCTGAGGCTATTCGCTAGACCGGTCTCCCGCCATTGCCCCAGTCGAGAAATTTGGACCACCTAATGCACCTGCATATTCGACAGGGGGTAGGGACCAAGCTTCACTCAACTGCGTCCATAGCTGAAATCTTAACAATTGACTTGACGGATGCATCGCACTAGAAGCCTGGACTTGAGACCTGCTCGATCTGCGGGTCAGGCAGGGGCCGATAGGCCTGGTTTCAAGCAAGCGCCTTCATTTCATTCGATACATGATGACAATCCTTTAACTGTTTGAGCACGGCCTGTTGAACAGCATAGGGGGTGGGTACGCTCTCTGAAAGCCGAACACCTCTTAACCACTGGCACTGCGTCGTTTTGACTGAATGGAGGCTTCAGTTCACCTTTTGCGCAGGTACGCAGCACAGAAAGTTTAAAACGCCTCCGTCACTATACAGTTCACTAATGACTTCAGGGAGTTGGCAGCAATTACAATAATTTCTGGTCCCAGGTTGTGAAGGGCGACAGTGCACTAACCTTCTCGAGGCTGTTAGTGGGCTGGTATTCAATTCTGAGGATAGCCCATCTCTGGAGCCGACCGGACTTATACACTGGGATTCCTTTTGCCGCGTCAAGCACAGTAAGGTTAAGTGGCGGTTGCAGGGCATCTTTCGCGGCTTCTTGACGGTAAACATGTCTGCCTAAGCTTTATTTTTGCTCTGATTGATCGAAGACTGTACGTTCCGTAGAATAACTTTGCACTTTGTGGGTGCGAAGCGAATGCTGAAGGACTGGATGATTTTGGACAGTCTTTCTAGTATTTCTTGCGCTTCCTGGATTTAAAAAATGGGGAAAATATCGTATGCATGTTCCAGGCCCTACTTAAAACTGTGCTCTTGCTTCAGTGCTGCAATGGTCCTGCGGGCCATGCTGGCTGGAACTCAATTCCCGAAGGTTCAGCCTTGCCACAATGGCCAACGGTTAGCAGCCCGATGCAGAACCGCGAGTCCTCGTACTGCGAGTAGGCGTATTACGAGGCGGGCTGGAGGTAAAGTCGTACTGTCCTCTTGGTTACGATTGTGAAGGAGGTAAGATGTCTCTCCCGGGGACCAGCACGTCCATATTTATGGAAGCAGCAATGCTGCGTTCCTCCGAGGAAGAACGGGTTAGAAAAGGTCGGCCCTAAAAACCGCACACTCCGATCGCCGAATGGTTGACCGTGACCGCCGGTGCATTACTCATTACGGTCGAAATGCTTTTGAAACCAGAGCCTGTTGCTCAAAAGGCTCCTGCTATGCGCAACCTCATTAGGAGTCTGACAGTGATGCCTTACTCTCTACGTCCTCGGAACCGGCCGATCTCGCTGTAGCCAAGTTGGTCAAACTTATTGAGCCATTGGCTCCGGGCATAGTCCCCCAAAGAAAACCCGAACAACCGCTGTCTCTCGGTTTGGACTTTTAATTGAGAGGCTAGGGGTAAGGTCCCCGAGCAAANATTGCAGCACTCAAGCTCGACCACCACGTGAAGGTGACAGTTTTAGGTCGGCAGTGTCTAGCGATCAAAGGTGTCCGTTCCAAAGTTGTATCCCTTATGAGGGTACTGCATGCAAACCCCTGTGGGCTCGTACGAGTATACGAAAGCTTTCGCCCGAGTTCACCACATCCGGTGTTGTAAGACAAGATTGCCCTCGCCTTTCTGCTTCATCTTTGTTATCGATGTGCTACCTGCCTCTCAAACCCTCGAAATGCTTCCGGGACGTTCCCTTACAAACATTGGGTATGCGGACGATATTGTCATTGGTTCAGATGCAAACCATTTAAAACAACCTAAGTAACTCTGCCACATGGCTTGGTATGCGCTTCAAACCCGCAAAGTTTAGAGTGCCGGTATCAAACCCAAACCTCATGCTTGCAGACGGGCCATTCGACGTAGTAGATAGATTTGTTTACCTGGGCAGTTGTTGTGTAAGTTCCGGTGGCTGGCTGGAGATGAAATTACTTCTCGAATCGGGAGGTCCAAGACAGCTTTTGCCAACCTCCGACACCTATGGGCCGACATGACGCCAGTTTGTCTGTTAAAGGCATGGTTAACACTGCGGTATTGCTATCCATACTGCTTTATGGATAAGAAAGTTGGCCTCCACATGCAGAGGATGTACGAAGGATGTCAGTGTTTGACCATCGGCGTCTCCGAAACTTTGGTCCGGTCTGGTGGGAACTTCGGATTATTAATGCTAAATTAACCAAGATGGTCCTAGAAGAAAGAACTCTCTCGCGATAGATGTATTACTCACGCTTTACAGGTTATGCTGGTCAGGACATGTACTACACATGTCAGAAGACCGTCTGTCTCACAGATCTCCTTTCGCGCAGTCCTGCGGTGAATAGAAGCGACCGAGTGGTTGACAATCTATGACCTGACAAGGAAGTATGGAAACACTAACCAGTTAACTGAGTGGGGTCGACAACTGGCGCCTCCCCGGATTGGGACCTCCGGACTCAACCCACCAATGGTTAATGATACTGATAGAAGTGGCTCAAGCCCGCATTCAGTGGCGTTTCTCTATCAAAGCTATCGCCGTCAGTGCGTAGCTACCCAGTTCCCGTACTAACTGAACACGCCTTCGCCTCCAAGGCATGGCCATGTCCCACGCTCACTTTTCGGTGATCGAAACTGCAGCCTCTGGAACCAGTGTGTCTATGGTGCACGGTTTTTCAGCTTATAAATTGAATTCAATTGTATATTTCAGGTTGACAAGCTTCTCATGTGAAAAGATCTGAACCCCGGGCTTTGGAGACCTTCCAGTGCTTGACTCATTAATTCAACAATAAAGTAAAAAAATAGGGTGGATGTCGTTGTCCGACACTACTGCTTCTAGGAAAGTTTTTGGAGAGCTCCGTATACCCTCTCATGCGCCCACAAGTATGTGAATACATACAACCCATGATATCCGCGAACTTCTGAGGCATACCCTGTTGTGCAAGCTTGTTAAAAAGAACCAAACAGTCGACAGAATCGAACGCACTGTTGAAGTCAAGGAACAACAAGATTGTTAGGCACCTGTGCGCACGCTCTTAACAATTGACGAAGTGTGAAGATGTGGTCCATACAGTCCATTCCTGACCGGAATCCTACTTTCTGTTCTCGGGTCCATTCTTCGTGCGTCTTCGTAAGATGGTGTAAAATAAGCGGCAAAAAGCTTCTAGTTACAAAGGAAGTGTAGCTAATTCCCTCAGGAAGAGACTGCGCCTTATCATGGTTTGACGGTTCGTCTGCCTGCATGACCAGTTGAGTTATATTAGGTGCCGTCCGTACGACACAATCGCGTATCAGGTTGGTCAGTGGTTAGAGATTTGACTAAGACGGTCGCCTGGGCCTCCTTGTTGGGGCTTAGAACATGTCAGCGACTCGTTCCATAAAAGTGATGGTGTACTTGCGATTCCCGGCAAACACGCTGCCTTGTTGTCAGGCTTTTGAGTCAAAGGCTTTGGTCTAGGACCCTTAGCGTCCTTCTGTCTAGGTCAGTAACAAACCTAAACATTTCGGAGTCCATTTCGGAACTCCGAAAGGCAACTTACTTAACTGCTTTTAATGTTTGTACACTGAAGCAAGCAGGACAAAAACAATAGCAATGCGCTGGATTTCGTCTGCATTGCTGTATGAAACAACGATGCAGGACGCAGATACTGTAATTTAACTGAATGCCCCCTAGCTCTCTTCCAGGTTCGGGCTGTGAACCTCCAGTGTTGCGGAGGCCACCGCAGCTGGGTATGCCGGAGTGAGTATTGTTTTGAGCGATCGAGCGGAAACGTCTCTGCTTGATTGGGTACCCGTTGATAGTCGCCTCTGTGCGGTTCGTTTGGCAACATCTGTGACAGCCTTTAATGTCCGTACTCTATGTCAAATTGGGCAACAGGCATCCCTTGCTGAAACCTCGCTTAAACGGAGTGTAGCTTTGAATCTACTAAAGACGGTTTCTATGACGCTCTAGGTATTCTTTTACCACAGGCTAAAGGCTCGAACCTCATTGTGCTTGTTTGCGACTTGAACGCCCAGCTACGTAGACTAAGTACGGCTTGCTTAGCCACTGAAAAGCCAGTGGACACAAAAATCAAACAGACCTATCAGAACCGACTCCCCCGAACGCTAAGGCGAAGCACAAGCCCTGTCGAATAGAATAACCACCATCATGCCATCTTTCAGCATGTCTAACACCTTCAAAGTGCAAGTTCATGCTTCGGAATGTGCAATCTCTGAACATATCCCTTGCAATTCAAGGGGAACCTCTGGGAGCTGTGGAGAGTTTTGCATACCTCGGCAGTTGTATTAGCTGTGACTGAAGTGTGTCTGATGAAGTCAGTGCACAAATCTCAAAGGCCTATCATCATCATCACCAATTTCAGCTGTAAAAACCGCGTACTTGTCGCACTGTGCTTGTAGCTACCACAGTTCCGTTCACCGATGATTTGGGAAGGTGGGGTACGTAGCTGCGTATTGGAGGTGGGAGCTGATAGATTGGTGCGTAAATACACCACTATCAATGGACTGTTAAGTGGGAGGATTGGGAAGGGATCTATGCATTGAAGGCAATAGCTTGGATGCACGAGCGCCACTGAGGGCGCGACTGGTCCATGTCTGAAAATGTTTTCATCTATTGATGTGGCCAGTCTCGGGGTCCCCATCCATGGAGACGGCAATGATGAGCGCAGCTGAGTTTACTGGTAATGGTTTTTATACTTCGCTGCCAAGTCATTGTTTGACCTCCCCTGGCTTATTTCCACCATTCGCGCGGTTCTGCAACAACAACCCTTCGAGGAAGTCGGTCGACTGTCATACAGACCACGTGGCCAAGCGAACTTAACCTATGCAGTGTGAGTGCCATGGCCCGAATCACGTTTGCTAATTCGCATCACTTGTGGTGTCAAAGGGGATATCACCTGGTCTCAAGGGTCGCGTGTATCAGGCTACAGTAGGGTTTCTGCTGTTGTGTGGTTGAGAAACGACTTCTGCGGATAGATGGTGTGAGGTGTCCTCATATTTGTGACCACCAATGTGTGAGAAGCGTCACTGGTGTCGGATGACTTCAACGAATTCGTAACGGAGTAATTAGAGACTGGCATTTGGTCGTGTAACAGGTACAAATACCAATACAATTTTTCAGCTCTACATGGGAAAATACCAGAGCTGGCCGCATGGGACCCATGGTTGCCTGACTGCCCGGTGGGCTGAGAACCAGTGAGCTAGAAGCTTATCTACGACGACACAAATAAGAACGGATGCTGAACTTCAAGTTATTCTTTACGGGACAGTTATTTTGGATAGGGAATTCACACCTATCGTATGTTGCCAATGTGCTTCTATGTTTCTATAACGCAGCGAGCAGCGATAATATGAACGAACTGTGACGATATTCTATCCCCAACTATGTTGCCTCATCCTGACTCCCAGTACGACGGAATAGTAAGAAGGCGAATCCTTGGACACAACTTTAGTGCTCCGAACAACAGGCGATCTACAAAAAATTGACGCTGAATATATATATCCTTAGTTTGACCTTTAAAAATGTCGGAACACCGTTAGCACACATAAAGATAGTTTTTTTTTGGGATATTGATATCGTCGTCATCTACCTGGCCCCGTTTTATGACAGGTATACGACTTATAGTTCAATAGTTTAAGCATTTGCTTCGGATACGCTTTTGAATAAATATACAAGGGATGGTTAGCCCCAGTTATCTTGAATACTTCCATGTTCAGACAACCTATTTTATACTTACATATATGCATATATAATTAGTGGAATGCTGACACATTTTTTACTAGTAAATTGCTGTCATAGGCACATTATCTAGAAGCTTGTTTTTTCATACCCCATTTTGTCCACCGTAAATTAATGATCGTCCTATATGCGCACTCCTTGTTCCCTGGGTTTTTTTGTACAGCTCTCCGGTGCTTCCCCAGTTCTTCGAGTCTTTTCTGCCGACAAAACCAAAGTCACTGGGGCAATTTGGGGTCCGTTGAATAAAACCATCATCTGTGGTCATGATTCGGGTGCCCTCACTGTTCTGGACGTGCGATCCGGCCAGGTGCTACATCAAATTGCGTCACACAAAGGCCCAGTGACCGATATACAAATGCATCTACACCTCCCAATGTTCATCACTGGGTCAAAGGATCATACCGCCAAGGTGGGTAGTATTCATACTGGTTAACTGCACTGTTCACTTCAGCATCCGCTTTCCATACTTGACGTCCTCTTTCCCCATTACTTCCGTTTCTCAGTTATACAGTGCTTATGACCTCAGTTCCATTCGAACCTACACCAGAACGGCCAATTAATTCCGCAGCCATATCACCTACACGGGATCACGTGAGTTTGTGCCAAATCACTTGCCGTTGTTTGTTCTCCCCTGAGGGTGTGAGTTCCTCATTACTGAACCAGTAAGTAACGAAGAGATAGGAAACGTAATTTTAAAGTTCCTATGTAGCAATGAGGACCGTTTTTCTAGTCCCACGCCGGTACTTCATTCATCGTAGGATGAATTTTTGTGCTCTCGGTGGTCGGTAGGACAGCCTGAGTGAACTAAGCAGCGGGTTCACTATGTGTTGCGTCTAGTTTACCACATGAATTGAGAAAAATGACTCTTTGACTGCCCGTTCTGAAATTTCAACTAGTTTCCCCTGATATTTCAACCAGGAAATGCGAACACGTCTGTGAAACCGTCACGGGACTTTCATGCATTACGATCGCTTAGACTGTCGATCGGTTATCATTAAACCGTTTGGCTCAAGCAGATTAGGGTTCTCAACCAAAGCCTTTGGTTCCAAAGTCTGGTCGTAAGTTAGCGGTTTATTGCGGGGAATTCCAGGTCATTGCCGTTTTTAAGGAGCCAGTCGCCAAATATGTTCCAGCCCCCAACTTAGCCTGCCGCTAGGATTTCCTAGTAAGACCTCCAGTTATTGAACACCCCAGTACGAGGGCTTCTGGGAGTGTCGCACGAGCATCATTACCCTCCACAGTATAGCTCAGTAAATTATGGAGGTGTACAAATCTTCACAGTAAATTCCAGTGACAGACTGTGGGAGTCACTCATGCGCATATGGCTCACAGTCCTGCATTCGGTGTCATTAACTTCTTCCAAAACAGCCCTCCTGTTTTATCTCCACTGGTTTCAGACTCAGAAGCTGCATTCCCTCCTTTACGCACAATCAGCTGGCCTATTCGTTCGTCCAGATGGCCCAAGTGGTTAGAGCGCGAATTTACTGGCCGGAAGGTCTGTGGTTCGAACCCGACCTCTACCTCTCAACTTCCTCTGTCTAGGCTTGGGCAACCTGGCAGCATCCCAGCCCTCGTGCAAACTTCGGGTGGCATGGCAGTTAGGCCCCGAAAGGGTGCTACAGCTGAACGGTTTTTCTTATTCGTCCGTCGTCCAGTCGAACTATAATTCAGGTAGTCTTGAGTAGTCGACGCGAGTCGCGTAACTCTCTCACTGATCTGATTCGGTCTACTGATACTATGTCTGCCCGTCTTGCCCAAAAAACTTCTGACCAGTGCGTCAGGTTCCTAAGCTGAAAGACACAGAGTTCTTGGATTTTGGAAGCGAGATTTGTTTTCCTTGTGCACCGATTATTCACACTCCGAGTTGCTAGCGTTAATCTTTCTTGCGTTGTCATCCAATTGCTTACCTACTCACAGTTATGCTTAGAGCCTTCATTTGCAAATCACTAGCTCTGCCTAACTGGGTAAAGAGCAAAATAGCAGTTGGAACGTTTTCAAGGTTAAAAGTGAGGAGTCCTTTTTGTCGATGGTCTTGGCGCATGCACAACACGACTTCTGCAGTCTGAGTCACGTGAATATGTTCATTTAGCTAAACCATTCAAACAACGCTACTGAGTTCTTCCTACTTGCGAGGTGTTCACACGGATGGGGTGAAGCTCGGTCCATGACAATCTTCAGCCGAATTGTGACCGGCTCTCTATCAAACCTGCTGTATCCTTATCTCAAAGTCATTTACTCACTGAATCATATGGCTAGTGTGCTGGAATCAAATGAACAGTAAATTCTTAGCTTGTTTCATATTCCCCAATACACCCCTCGGTTTCAGTTCGTAAGGCGTAATAACCTTGAGCGCTGAGTGTATAAATCGTAACGTGGCGACGGGAATGAATCTGAATCTTGACTAAGTATGTTGGTACGTCGGTCATTGCCGCCACTTCTCGGTTATTGGCTCGTTCTATCGGTCATTGCTGAACAGATCGCAAATGCTCCAATGTATAATCTGTCCCTTTTTTACTGATCTATGTTAGGTACTCCTAGGTGGTGGTCAGGAAGCCCACGAAGTTACCACAACCGCAGTCGGTCAGGGGAAGTTTGATGCCAGATTCTACCACTTGATCTATCAGGAGGAATTCGGTCGTGTCAAGGGGCATTTCGGTCCAATCAACAGCGTCTCCTTCACTCCCGACGGAACTGGGTATGTGGTGACTTAACTTTATCCTATTGTCAACTGACTTGGGAGTGTGCAGAGCCTAACCTATCCGCCATTCTTAAGGAATGTTACGCATAAGATTGAGAAAACTTCACCGACAATCTGTTGCCTCATTCCCTAATTTCAACCGGTCTGTTCTCCTACGCACGTGATACATGACTGAATTTTCAATGAATCTCTCGTTTACGTACACTAGAAAAGGTTAGTTGTTCTGGTGTTTCACTTATCGAGCCATGTTTTTTTGGACGCAATACCACCCATTAGATGGATGAAAAAACTGACTAGCAGTAGAATGCCAGTGAGGCTACTGCTCAGCATACCGCAGGGTATGTTTTGTGATACTGTTCCACACGACTGCTGTCGACTGCAGTGGAAAATGGGTACACCGACTGCTGATCACTCTCAGTTTCCAGGTTCTGTGGCGAGCACTGGAGCCGATTAAAATGTCGTCATCAGAAACATGCAATAACGTCACTAGAAGCACTGTAGATTGAGTTTTTATTACTCGCCCAATAAGATCCCATGGAATGAAGATCCTTCAGGGGACCTTTTTATCCTGGTCCCGTGAAGTCTACTACCGCATTGAAGGGAACATCTTTTATCAGATTGGGATCGGAGTTGCTCGATATAAAATGCTCCACTGCTCGCCGAAAGGGATAGACTTCATGGAATACAAATGCTATCTGGTATGACAACTGTCCCTCCAGCTATGTCTGCATGGGCAAATGTGCATGACACATGAGCATCACATATAAATGTCATTCTGCGGAAAGTGAAGCGAAGCGCACCAGGCGGACTCTTCTCGCCTATGTTATGTCCGCGGCTTACGGCTCTCAGGCCTGTGATCATTAGGGTCTATTCTCTTCGGCTACCACAACGAGATGACTCATCCTACTGATGTGGCTCAATTCTCCGATGTCTTAGTACACTGTCCCATTACGTTCGAAGTGGGAGAACGTCGGTTCACCTTGATTGCTGACTCTCGGGACGCCTCGCAACACATTCTTACCTTCGGTCCTGGTTCAACGCTTGTTATTGCTGCAACACATTCTTATCTTCGGTCCTGGTTCAACGCTTGTTATTGCTCAAAAGTGGTTTGTTCATGTCAGGAAGGTGCTTAGAGTGATCGCACTGTAGGAACAAAAAATCGTTCAGCTGTAGCACCCTTTCGGTGCCTAGCTGCCATGCAACCCGAAGGAAGCACGAGGGCTGGGATACTGCCAGGTTGCCCAAGCCTAGACAGGGGAAGTCGAGAGACAGAGGCAGGGTTCGAACCACGGACCTTCCGGTAGGAACAAGGAGGACACAATTTTACCTATACAGCTTTGAGGTCAGTAAACCCAGGTGCGCTTCGTGAACACGGACAAACGATGTGCACTTAAGCAGGGGAAATTGGAAGCACCAGAAAGAGTTCAACCTAAAAATGCTAAATGGGTTTATATCAGGAGTAGACATTTCTTGTCACCAGATATCTCTCCTACGGTTAACATTGTTTAGCGCCAGTGTGGTCAGTTGTCGGTAGCTAGGTTGTTCGCGAAATATGCCGATTAGTGCCTTGTCATCGCAGTATAACTGCGGTCGCTTTTTATTTCGAACATATCATTAAACCTACATGTTTCCTTTTTTATTCGTTTTCACTAATGCTGTGAAGAGAAATTTTGTAATCATGGAGGGAGCGAGATAGCTCAAGTGGTTAGAGCGCGAATCTACTGACCGGAAGATCCGTGGTTCGAACCCGACCTCTGCCTCTCGAATTCTCCTGTCTAGGCTTGGGCAACCTGGCAGTATCCCAACCCTCGTGCTTCCTTCGAGTGGCATGGCAGCTAGGCACGAAAGGGTATGTTACAGCTGAACAGTGTAATCATGGGGTTAGCGGCTTGCGCTCCCAGAAAACAGCGTGATTTGGGCCGTTTCTGAGGGTGCGCGCCCTTCTGTAGGGCACCGTACAGTTGTAAAATGAGCGGCGATCCTGCGGAAGAAGCACGCTTTAGACTTTTTTTCACAACGGAATCCGGTTCACAAACAAAAACTGACCGAGAGAAACGCTTTGTATTTACGGGGAAGAAATGTCCGTCACATGTTGCCCAACTAGTTTTTGCAATCAGTCGACAAAACAATAACACATTTTCACGTCTTTGTTGTTTTTGTCAAAGTTCTGGGTCGTATCCTTCTTGTTCGGTAAAACACTACGAAATGTAATTAGGCAAACTGACACTAATCACTAGTTCTGTGCCCGGAGAAATATACGTAGAAATAAGGTCAACCAAGCGAAACACCCCTTGAGCAACTATTGACGGTAATCGTGTTTGATGGGCACTTGTACAAGCAGCAGTCTTTGCTGCAGCTACTCTGGTTGGCAACTAGTGAGGATAGATGTTAACCCCCTTTTTCTTCACTTTGTGCATAAACTCCGGTAACAACGAGCTGACAGGTGTATCAGGACACAGACTGTGTTCACAAGTCATGAATGAGTGTGGCAACGTGAGAACGCATGGTTTTTCGAGAACAAGACAGTTGGATGAACTCTCTGTGGAGCTATCTTTCAACCGTGATAGCCGCCTGATCAGCTCCCAACTATCCTTATCAAGAACCAAATGATTTGTCTCTTACGTCTTCCCCAGAACAGCCTGTCTCTTGAGCTCCGTGGAACTTCATGATTAGCAAAACTAACACTCGTTTCCTGAGCACTTCAAACCTATCTCCTCAATCCAACATGATTCTCACTGTAACGATTGAAGAAGCTCGGGATAGCTCACTGTTTAAAGCGCGAACTTGCTGACTGGAAGGTCCGTGATTCGAAGCCGGCGTTGGCCTCGTGTCTAGGCTTGGACAGAATGGCAGTATCTCAGTCCTTATGCTTCCTTCGGATGGTGTGGAAACTAGGCACTGAAAGGACGTTACAGCCGAACGATTATATTTCTTATTCCTCCGGCATTGCGTAATCTTGGTGCACATCCCTATCTGCATTTGTCTCTTCCCGAAACGGGACCCTATTTCTGATGTGAACAGCTGTGATGGTGGCGAATCCTCGTCGAGGGTCTGAATTATGCCTGGTTTTGAAAGTGGCCGAATCGTGACATCACGAAAACTCCTCATTCCTAAATTTACACCCCTAGCAAGCCATATTTTCACGATGGAAACATCCTTGTTGATCCCTGAAGATGGTTCATTTAAGCAGGAAGCGTTCTATAGATCATAGATTTCCAGAACTGGCTAGATACCTTAACCAACAGCGAAACTGGTGACCCCAGTCGCCCCAGTAACACCAACTTTAACTGGTTTCCACTTTATCTGCAGTTAGACTCAGGTAAACGGGACGAAAACGGGCATTGTAGACTGTTTGTGGATTTTGAGCAATCAGCCAACACTGTTTATACGTGCAGCTGTGCTTGTATACCTTATGTTGTTCCATTGTACGGTAGATTTTGGACGTTCATTTGGATCACTGATCCATCCGTCAATCGGGCGTTGCTTCCATCTACTTTTTCGCGGTGTCATTAGACTCTGACGGGCTCCTCTTTGCTTGTCCTTACTTACTTCTGTTTCATCCTCCTCTTGTTCTCCGTCTTAGGTTTGCCACTGGCGGTGAGGAAGGTTACGTCCGTCTGCACACATTTGATCTGGAATATGCTGACCTAGATTGAACCCACTGATCGGTTGGTCTGCGGATTTGTGAACTTGCCGTTTCTTTCGTCTACTTTTGTCCACTCATTCCATTGATGGTTTTCGACGCCGGTACAACCTACCTGAACGCGGGATGCTTTTTTGTTCTATTTTCAACCGGTTGGGTTTCACCTCCTTCACTGTCCTATTTTTTTACTATGGGTCGAACAACTCTCCGAAGGAAACAACCCGTCCGGAGAGGTCCGTAAGAGCGTAAGCCACCAGCCACTAACTGCTCTGTGATCACGCCTAAAACAGTCCCCTGTGTGTCTCCGGCCAAGTGTCCTCTGTGTTGATTTCTCGGCGTAGGGTGGGGCGAGATGGCTCAGTGGTTAGAGCGCGAATTTACTGATCGGAAGGTCCGTCAATCGAACCCGACCTCCGCCTCTCGATTTCCCCTGTCTAGGCTTAGGCAACCTGGCAGTATCCCAACCCTCGTGCCTCCTTCCGTTGGTATGGCAGTTAGGCACCAAAAAGGGTGCTACAGCTGGACAATTTTTAAGGGTTTGTGTATGTAGCATGTTAGGATAGAGGAAAAAGGGAAACTAATTTGTAGTCACTGCTGCCAATCACTGACTCCTTGGAATCACTTAGCTTGAGGTGTTGTCTGGACATCTTGGAATGAGGTTTCTGCTCATGCATACAAATAAAGCGGCATGTGTGCATGAAATTCGATACCCGGGTTCAAAAAGAACGTTTCACCGGTAATTCTATACTTGACGGATTCGTGGCAGTGCCTAAACCAAGAAACCCAACCGATGTTGTGCAAACTATACACTTGGAGATTTACGACAGGAGAAGAATGCTGACTTTATCGGGAAATTCAGGCGGTCGGATCTTGCCACATCCACGCGATGAGCTCCAATCAAGATGAACCGCGCAATAGGTTACTCTTCCGGCGCCGATCTTTTCTGTAGTGTTTCGCCAGTTGATGTGACCACACTGTCTAGCTGGGGATTGACCTAACCGCAGGCATTCTGGGCCGTCGAGCTTGAAGGATATCTCTTACTGGGTGGTGTATAAATTCTGGACTGGTTCAGGCAGCTTCACGGGAAAAAAGTTTAGTGTCAATCAGGACAGAACTTTTGAAGAAACCCACCTGAGTCGTCAGTCAATGTCGGTGAACTTGCATGGATGTTTCCACTGAGTTTGCTGTGAAAAAATGTCGAGGGGTTTCAAAGAACGAGGACCAGGTTAACGACGTCTATGAGTAGTCGGAGATGTGAATGACACCGGGTTCATCTTTGGCGTAAATGGGTGCCGAGAAAGTGTTTCAGACCTGTTTATCTTAAGAATAGTGGAATGATTTTGAGCATACCTGTGGCACGAGAAGACTATGTCCCCTGGTTCCATAAGCGCCGCCAAGTGAGAACTCGGTGGTTTATTCGTTGATACTGTTCTGCTATCCGGTTTTCGTCTCTACACAACAAATTGTCGCCACCCCGTATGCACTGACTCCTAGTACGACGTGGCTATGCACGTTGCAAGATGTAGGTTGTTCATGCGAACTACGGTCGAATTTGCTCTCTTCGTAGTACCTTCCAGATGGAATGAGTCTAAAGGAACGGTTGCTTGGAGAATGAGCAGCACAGTAAGGCACGCGACACAATCTAGTAAACCAGAACGTTTTGGAGAAAAAATATTTCAGGCTTAGGTGGCTGCGGGGTTTTTTCTGGAATACATACATGACTCTCGTTAGAACAATCGTCCTCCTGTCATGGCGCAATCATTTTGGTGAGTCCACACCAAAGGGGCGAGAGCACCGGTCTCGAGGTGCGCTCTTATCAGAGCTCATCAGCAGTGCATATCCAGTGGCCGTACCTGGGTTCGAACTCCGTACGTCTGACATGCAAGGTGAGCGTGTTACCACCGCTCCTATTTGCTTTTTGATAACGCTGAACTTTGACGCGTGGTGCCTCATCATAGTAACACCCAGGTCACAATGAGAGTATATCAGAAGTCGATGGGGTAAACTGTCAAGGAAAAGGGTTGCTCATGCAATGAACTCCGTGGAACTGAAGCGAAACATCGGTGTTGAACACTGATGTCATGCTGTCGATGATGATGAAGCGAAAGGCTTGGAGATGTTCCGACCTAATCGAACATCAGATTGAGAAGTGTTTCGGACCTTAGTTTTTTTCCGGAAAATTGAAAATTCATCCAGTCAATTATCCTGGCATTTTATAGATGGTATGTTACCTTATACTCTGACAGTTCAATTTCTTATTTCGAGCGACACCAACCTCGGATTTGAAAGAGTATAAATGCCTCCCTAGTTGTGTTTTGTAGAGTTGGAGTGTTGTGCATTCACAGCAAACTTCCTACGAGAGATTCAGTGAAGGTCAGCGAGACTAAACGTACCAGGTGAGGCGCAAATGGTGTAAAGCCGGCAATGGACTGTCGAAGACCTTCCACCAGTCAGCGGGACTAAACTTACCAGGTGAGGCGCAAATGGTGTAAAACCGGCAATGGACTGTCGAAGACCTTCCACCAAATTTGTATTTAATTTTATGTCGAAAATATTTTCCCGGTTCAACTGCTGGCGTTGACTCACGTCGTTATGTTTTTATCCGAGAATTTCCAGTTTTTCTGCAACATTATTCTTCGGGTTTTGCGTTTGCACTTGGTTCATGTGCTGTATCATTTGCAGCACCGGGTGCAAACGAATACTTGTGGAAATAATCAATAGGACACGTGTTCGAGAGAAATCTTTTCCTTCCCGTCCATAGTGCTTTTGCCGTTAATGTTTCTGATTACTAGTTGGTTCTTCAGTAGTTGAAAATGGACCGGGAATTCGGAGCCAGTCCGAATCGCTCGAGCGAAATACCGACCATAAGGGGGGTTCTTGTTTCAGCTCCCTGCTAGGATTTTATAAACATACGACCTAGCAGTGCTAAAATGTTTTGCCTGATGATAATTTTCTGCTTAATGCGCCACCCACATGGTGTTTTGTGGTGAACTTTAGGACGTGAAGTCTCCCGTACAGCCTTTCGAGTTGGCGTTCTCAACAGAACTCGCATCATGTGCGATTCGCCTTCAAGTGCACTCGTGTGATGCTGCGTTACCTCCACACAAGCAAAGTACCCACGCACCTTTGCTGTAAATTTACACAGTAGCTTGATGGAAACCAATAAACCAACGGAAATCATGAGGGCGTATAGAGCACCTTCTGGAGTCCTCACTTGGTTGAGTGCTCATCACCGCCACTATGTGCTAGGCGGAATCCCGCACCGAAACCGATTTACCGCTCGCATTTATGCGTTGTTATGGTGAAGAAGCTTAACCCGCACGCGATTAGCTAGAAAGTCGGGTCACTTGCCTGTCCAGCACCCAGGCGAGCTCTGATTGGCCGAAAGTGTGAACCCAACAACCAATGGTGGTTCAATACCCACCGAATGCCAGCTGCCGATGTCAGCCTGTGCACTTCAAGTATGGCATGCTGTACATGTGTTTTTGACCTGGTTTTGGGCAATTAATACATGTGTGCACTTATGATGTTTCTTGTGCCGAAAACACTGGCTTGAATGGCTCAGACGTTACAGTTATTAAACTTGGATCGTGAGAACTGGGGCAGTTGCCTTTAGCCCGCTATTTCATCTCCTATGCCAGGACGCGGTCTCTGTCGTCTTGATTGCTAATGTGAATTCATTTTACTATCTTTAGCACACGTGTTGAAGAGTCGTATTCGAAATTTGACCCAGGTTTTAACAGGATGTCACAAAAACACCAGGACGACTCACGAAGGTCTCATGCATTGCTTCTTTCTTACACTCTGAACGACTCTCCACAACAGAGCCCGGGATGCAGATAAGGGCTTCCAAATTCGTACCCACCTTTTCTTAATACGAGCTGTGTCGTACTCTGAAATTCTCACCTACAGTAGACCATCCAAGTAAGCACATCAGAGATTACTGACTTTCGGAAATCAGCTTCGTTTTTCATTTTAAGTAGTTCAAAATTCTCATTGTCTGCAACTGGAAAATTGCTGTACGGCTGTACTACCCGTTCGACGTCACACGAAGGAAACATTACTGCTGGGATATTGCCATATTCCCCAAGCCTAGACAGAAGCAGTCTCAATGTCGGAGTTCGGTTCGAACTGCGAACCCTTCGGTCAGTAAGTTCGCGCCTTAACCCTGAGCCATTTCGGGCTTGGTTGCATACCTAACCAGAACCCGTTCTACGTGGACTTCGACCGAAGGGATGCGCACCCGAATCCTACATTCACTTGGAAGTTTGCTTTCTGATCCAAGTATTTGATCATTGGTTTATCAATAACATGGTTGAAGTCGGCCAACAGCAGTCTGCCTGCGGAGGTTATGATTTGGTAAGGAATCAGAATCGCTGCAGAAACGAATAAGGCTCACTAGGTTATGGTGGCTACAACATGAACTGCACACGCCCTACAACAGCTTATCAACGAAGATGTTTTCACTCAAAACTCCTGCCAGCGGAAATTTCAACTCAATGGCGACTCGAAATACAAGCGTCTATAGTCAAATTGAGTGATCTGTGATCTTTGCATATTTTCGGGTCCCTCCTGTTTCGTTCTGCACGTTGTGACGGACTAGGTGACATGAATTTTTCTGTCATGTTGGTCTGATACTGACCACGACCTGGGCGTTCGCTGACTGTGTCATACTTTGGCATAATTCTAATGTGTGCTTATCGAAGATGCGTTTTCGACCCGTTTCCCTGGGACATAAGCCTTCTCGCACTGCATGTCTGCCCTTAGGTCTTCCCACTTCCGTACTCACTGTCTTATGACCAGTATCTTCCATGTCGATGGCAATTCTCTCTCCGTTAGAATACAATATGTGGTTCACTGAAACCCGTGAGTGGTGCGTAACTAATCTAGTAGTGTAGTATGCTTACTAAAGTTCCATTTTGGCTGGACCTGGTCAAACCAGACCTTGGACAGCTTAGAATCTATAGCTGTCTGTAGACTTATGTCCTAAACCTATTCTATTCGAAACTATCGTGTGGTGCTTGAAACATGGCTTGTGGTGTCCACGACCCTTCTGGGACGGGCCGGGGGGGGGGAGAGGTGGAGAGAGACAAAATCGTGCCTCTTCCAGATTCGCCTATCTTGAATAGGCAATTTTCTAGAAATATGACGTGGACCGTATGGCGTGGTTGGCCTCACTTCGACAGATCCATCTTGGTTGATTGACCCCACCAATGTAAGCGGCTACGTAGAAAGATCTTAAAGAGATTCTTTTCGGAGATGGTTGCTTTTGCATATTCTCCAGACAAGTTAAATTTCTTCGTATATAGTCTCTTTTGGAATGTTTGCTTTGAGCTAACTTAATTTTACTGTTTGGGTAGGGGTGGGATGCAAAGGAATCTATGGAATCTCACCTACTGGGTTGCATCTCGTGTTGTTGTGTTAGCCATTTCGGACTACCCATTGTGTCACTTTGAGGGGAGCTTATCAAACGGCACAAATTGTGAAATACACTCATTTGCAAACATATTTGGTCGTGGGCTGTCGAAGAATTTTCAGCAACCTTATGAGTAGTGCGTTACGGAAGCTTATCAAACGGCACAAATTGTGAAATACACTCATTTGCAAACATATTTGGTCGTGGGCTGTCGAAGAATTTTCAGCAACCTTATGAGTAGTGCGTTACGGAAGCTTATCAAACGGCACAAATTGTGAAATACACTCATTTGCAAACAAATTTGGTCGTGGGCTGTCGAAGAATTTTCAGCAACCTTATGAGTAGTGCGTTACGGAAGCTTATCAAACGGCACAAGTTGTGGTTTTCAGAAAATATACACCACGTAAACAGGTAAGTCGTTATATGAAGAATAATCCATGGTTACTCTCCATACAGCTATCTATTTCTGTAAACAGACAGTAAGGCTTTCAATTACTGCCATGAGTGTGCTGCTCTGAAACAGCACACCAAACAACTTTGTCGATTGATCTAGGTGAGGATGGATTCCTCTTCATTCTTATCCTGTGTAAATTTATCACGATTGCCCTTAAAAGCTCAGACATCCCTCTTACTGTGCACTTTGATTCCGAGCATTTATGGACGCGAATCCATCGGCTAGATAAATCAATCAATCCAGACTGTCCTCATCGATCAATACATTTCCCGTTTGTTGGGATTTAAACCCCACCTTGCACGCCAGGAATCCAACTTGAGGCCATAGTTACCCGGACGTTTTCCCTGTCATCTGGAAAAACAATGTGTAGACATTTTTGTCAGTGGTTTTTCTGAGCTACCCATGTGCCCATTGGCTAGAAATGAGAAAAGGTTGTCCTTTGGGCTCGTCATGACTCGGTTTGTATTCAGGGGATCCTACATTGTCGCCTGTGTGAAACGCTTGTTCCACACGTGTAAGCAAATTAAGTTTCCGTGCTCTGGTGAACGAGCACCAAGAACAATAACTATCTCCGTTAAAGGTGAAATAGAGTGAAGAGAATATCTGTCTGAGGAGAGGAGTGCGAGCCGTTCCTGAGTGCTCCCGTCCTATCGGTGTCCTCTTTCAAAAATGATATGATGAGGGCACTTCAGTCAGTTAGGCCGTTTTCCCCCGAAACCTTGTACCCCCCCATACAAGTCTGCTGATCTGAAGAAATATGAAAAAGTATGCTCCTGGCCAAGGAAACTTGGTCAGCTATGCGTTGTTGTTCCTCCGTGCAACGGATTATGTACCCACAGTTGTTACCAACGCACCATATTTGTTGTGCCAATCTTCACTGACTCACACTTTCGTTAGCATTTGGGGCCGACATAAGTGCACACTGGCAAGAGTTCGCTTTGTCGTAAATCAGGTACCACAACTGTGAGTCAGACCATAATGTCACGTTTCTGGCAGCTGTTCAATGTCTATAGCGGTGGTGTGTGGGTTGGATCGGAATGGAGTGCACCATATTTGTGTCGTCAACCTCATTAAGGGTTTAGTAAAGACGGGACGCCGATATTCTAGAAAATGGGTCATTTGGGCCAGTGTATCTGCCGGTGAACACTGCACAGATCCCCGCTTATTCGAATACTTTACATAGAGAATTCAAGAAGACAGATATATTGCCGAATACTGGCATTTCAGTCGCCAGGTTATGGTGACAGAGGAATATCATGTCTGCTTGGAAACGCCCGACACTTCAAAATTCAAATTTTACTGGTAAATAATTGATTCACTGGCAGGAAGTCCAAGCCCAGCCTATTCGATAAAAGCTGAACACCTGACCTTCGGGGTCAGTGTCAACCCGTTCTAAATCGGGTTGTCAGATTTGACGGATGAACAACGCTCACATTTGGTTTTCAAGTAGGGATTAGTTGATGTTCAAGTTGCCAACAAACAGGTCAGTGTTTCTTGTCATGAGAAAAACAAAATTTCGAGAACATGCCACCTGAGTGAGTACACAATGCAGACGACCTCATTCAAGGATGGAACGAATATGCATTTCAACTCATCCCGTCCTCTTCAAGATATCTTCGAGTTTTTTGTGTCCGTGACATTTGTACATGCTTCCTCCCCTACTTTTTTAAATTATTGTTTTGGGATACCTGTGGGAACTCCAGGAAGCTGGCCAGGACTATTGCCGGAGGAAAGCAATGCACTCTGGTGACTTATGACGCTGTACAAGTTTGTGGTCTACGTCAAACGGTTTGGAAATTATTCCAGAATTCGGATGATTATACAGCTGGAAGTGGGGATTAGCAGAACCACGAAAGTGGGTTGGGAAACACAATGAACTTGATCAAAGAATGGTAGCTGTAATAGGGTTAGAAGTCACTTTGAAATGCCACAGACGGGTTGAAAATGCTCCGGTTTATTACTGAGAAGCCCTCCGCCTTTGGTTAATCATTGCCGGCAGTATTTCTCAAACGACTGCTATACTCGACTACAGTACTCCCTGGGCCCCTGTTCATGCCTTTTCATGTTCACGCTCAAAGCCTTAAATACAAATTCTGGGTTCTGTTCAAATGAGAAGAAGCGCCTTTTCATTGTTCATAGAAAGATTGCTTTCGAAATTGGTGACGCGGGGGGACGGGACGTAAAAGAATGTGACCACCGCGAGCGAGTTATCAGTTTGTGTAAGAAAGAGGCGGTGGTTGAAACCGAACTGGGAACAAAATTTTGTACGCGTTGCTCCATGAGGTTAGTTCCGTTCACTTGTGACGCAAAGCCCATGTGTCGTGGTACAGTCCCCCCCCCATGCATGAGTGTGTGGAGTCGAGAAGCACACACTGTTTGATCCTCGTTAGGAATCATCATCCTCAGCGCACATAATCTACCATTTCGGGTTGTTTTTGTTCTTTTTTTGGGAGTTTTTCTTGGGACTAGCCTCCAATTCTTCTACACAGAGTACATTGAAACGCGCACGAGGAATGGGGAACTCACCGGAGGGTTTCAGTAGGTCAGCTGTGATTTTGAAGAGCGAGGTGAAACACAGCGCCACAATATTGGTGTGTTGCTGGAGCGGATTAGCAAGTTATCTAACGTATACGCAACGTGTACCAGGTTGCTACTGCTGATTTGAGCTTTTCGCAGGAATATGTTTGGTCTTTTTTGATGTTAACATCAACTCACGTCTTGTTTTAATGGGGACTTTGGAATAACAAGATGATACCTTCCCACGTTCTCGCTACAATGTAACCATCCTGTGGTCATCGATTGGACTTGCGATCGATTTTATGGCTAAGTATGATCGCATGATCACTCAAGAGTGAATAGGTATGCCGAAACCTGTGAATCAGTGCATGGGTTCCTAAAACTCTGGAATCGAACGAGAAGACAGCAAAGTAGTCTGATTTCCGGCCAACGGTGGGGCGAACGGGTCAACTATAGTAGTCCTTTTTGAGAAGGTAAGATGATCTGTTTGACCATACTGTGAGTTCGAAAAGCAAGTGCTTCGAAACTGTCTATGGTCACCCTTCTATTGCCTCCACCCCTTAGCCTGTGCACCGGCCGTTTTCAAACCTATTTCTTGATGAGTTTGTATCAGACTCTTTTACGCGAACAAATAGGCTACGATCGACGCTCACAAAGTGCGTGCGACAAGACGTCAGGCCACTGTCTAGACAGACTTTCCCCGTTTTTATCCTGAACTCCGCATCTGGGGACCTCGTTTAAAGGACAGCATTGAAGAGATTTCGGGGGTGTGGAAGTCTTCTCCATCGCAACCTCCTTGGAAGGAGTGAGTCCTCATGTACCGAGGAGAAACCCTCGATTCGCTTCCAAAAATGACTGCCTTGTTATCCATAATGAAACTTTGATATATCATTACCCCGTGAAGTCCATTCTTAATTATCGTTCGAAATTTACGTTGAATAGCTGAGGTAATTTCCTGCTGTATCAAGAGAACAGGACTGAACGGGGTTTGGATGACAATTTCCACGTAAGAAGCGTGCACATAACCATTTCTCGGGACTTGCCATGACTACAGATTGAGGCAGAGACAGCGAAGCTGAAAACCGAAGTGATGCGTGCGCATGGAAGTGTGATATTTGGATAACTTATCAGTTGTGATCTTTGTTCTGTTGTTACGTAAGCATACGTCGTAATAAACCGGTCTGCTTGCCCTATCTCAGTCCGGTTTAAGTAGGCTGGACAAGGAGGGGTGTATAAAGAGGAATTAGATGACAGGAACAGATAAGCACCACACGGGTTCGCGTACTGTTCTGAAGATAGTGTGAAGCATTCCGGCATTTCTAGGCCTGCACTGCCACTCGGTAGTGAAGATAAATGGTGAAACTTTGCAACATAAATGCCAAGTTCAGCAACTAGTTTGGCCATCAGATTTCCACCGTGAACCAACAACGTTCTCCTCCGTATTGGCTAACAGTATGAATTCCGCAACAGAACAGTTGCTGATAACGTCAGTGGAGGTGTTGGGAAAAAAACCTTCATCAAAATATATGCAAATAGCTTGTCTGTCTAGGACGCGCTGTTGGAGTCCTCGCGCAACTCCAACCACTGTTAACGAGCTGGATTAGAGGCAGAACCCTAATCCTTTGAAGAACAGCGAGGGAAACGGAACTAATTAAAAGAGAGTGCTATGGACAAAAATTTATAGTTGGGTATGTCCAAAAACTTGTATCTAGAGGGGAAGCGATACGGCGAGCACTTCTGTTGAGGAGGATTTCAAAATTTAGGCAATTCCAGTAGCTCATCATACCCGATTCGTTTCCTCGTTTGAAGTCAACCGTGCACGACTGTGTTCGGAAAAAAGTGACTGGTCCGTGCAGTTTTCAATGTCACATATTCCTTAAATATATAAAGTAATTAGTTTGCGGAAAAAGGGGCGAGATGGCTCAAGTGGTCAGAGCGCGAATTTACTGACTGGAAGGTCCGTGGTTCGAACCCGACCTCTGGCTCTCGACTTCCCCTGTCTAGGCTTGGGCAACCTGGCAGTATCCCAGCCCTCGTGCCTCCATCGGGTGGCATGGCAGTTTGGCACCGAAAGGGTGCTACAGCTGAACGATAGAATATAACAATATAGTTTCCAGAATATTCTCATCTCCTCACCAATTTGGTTTTAACGGGTGATCCAACTAAATCCCAGCTCAATCTCTCATGATGATATTCTTCAACTGAATGTGCTGCACAAAGGCCGCATCATGCATCAGTTGGTACGCTATTCGAGATATCGCCGTGATGGGGTTTTTCTCACAATGTTGCTGAAAACAATGTGAGTAGTTCACTTCAAGACCATATACCGCCTGTTCGGTTTTGTCGAATTACTTGTCCTGAAAAGATGTTTTTTGTCAGATTCATTCAAACAAATATGCAGGAAGATATGATCATATTCTCAACCGAATTTTCGTCCGACCAAATGGACAAACACAACCTACATGGCTTTAAGCCGATTCATCCGCTAGTAGGATACTTGTACTTCAACGTTCTTCTTTATTTTTATTTCCTTATATTTAATTATTTGTTTTCCATAGCCTCAACCCAAATGTTTTACTCAGCAGTTTGACTACTACTTTCAAGTACCTTCGATTCGCACTACTGCGCCCAAGGGTCTGGGTCGATATTACGCAGACAGTCGTGCAGTGGTTACACAATGAACTACTAAGTCGTAAATTGTTCCACAAACTGGTGATCTAGCCTCTGTGTTGATAAGATGATAAAATGTTCCGGTGCAACATCGACTCCAATTAACTGGTCTACGAATAATTGACAGTGACAAATTGGTAGCGTACCCCTTGTGCCTGACCGATTGCATGTACGGTCTGACTCGTTAAGTTTGCATCGGCTCATACCTTGGAAAGTGGAAATTATCTGTCTACTGAACTCTCTCGATGGAAACAGACAAGCTACGTATGGATATGCACCAGTGATGCACATCCTGGCCAATTTCTGAACAGATCTGACAAGTACAAGGTCATTACTAGCTCTCTAACCGTTTTATTTTTTTTTACACCTATCGATGTAAATATGACTTCAACGATTGGTGCTTTTGGTGGACGGACCAGATTTCCGAAAAATCATCATCGGAGCGTGAAGAAACTCTCGAAATGTAGTTCTGTTGCTAGAAATTGACTATCAGTGGCGAGCTTTTCGTCCCAAATATGATTGTTGTCCATTATTCTGGGGCGATCCGCAGTGTACGTTTTAGCATTACTCACTCTGGGAGCTATTTGGGACCCATTAAACCGGGAGATCGATTTTCGTTAAAGGTAGGTAAAGCAAACGTTTCCGCGCTCCCTCCCTCTTGTCCATTAGCAAGAACCGAGGGATGAATCAGCCGCCCGGTTGTCATACCCCAACCTAGAAGCTCGTCAGTCACACTCTGTCGGCGCCGTTCGCAAACCGAACAGAGACGTCAACAAACTCGAAATTCCCCATGGTGTTTACCGAAGCTTCTGTACCATTCTCGGTCTCATCGGAGCCGAGCGGTACTCAAAAGAAACAAGTTGGATGTAGCTAAATCTTCAACCGAACCAAGGAGCGAAATAATTCCGAACCTACTGAGCTGGGCCATTTTTTGGATGAAAAGCTGATGTTCCGGAATTGCTGATTCGAAACACATTATTCAACGAATCTACAAATAAAGCATTGACTAAATGTAGTACCTCATTAGGTACAAAATGGCCATTCCTAGGAGAGGCCTTTTCGTTAAATAGTCCTCACTGACACCCCTTGTCAGCCGTGACCTAATATAAAGTCTCTTGAATAGAGGACACCATCAGGCAAAGTCAAGTGTCCTCTTGCTTTCCTGAGCTTTCCACTATGTTTACAGATTTCGTGCGCATCCATATTTTTCTCAGTTGATTCGCTTCAAAATTTCAAAGCTCTTCTATCTTGATCAATTTTTATTCAAGTTCATTTCTACTCTTAACATGGTTTTCAGTGGAACCAATATCCTTCATTCAGGCTAAGGGAAACAAAAGATACGTCGTGCTATTTTGGTGTGACCAACCTGAAGGAACATAACGTTACCTGGTCGTTGGTTTGTTCGCCGAGCTGGGCAATTTGATTGCAAACGTTTCATCACCAATCGAGGTGACATCATCAGTGTGTTGGTAGGGAGAGTGCTGGAGCGTAGCGATGGGTTTGTGGTTGTGGTTATCTTATAAGTCATGAGGGCTATTGTAACTTTACGACAGCGAAAACATCTTATGGAATACCAAGCTCCGTAAAAGATTCAGTCAACTGGCTTGTCGAAATCAACCCTGTGTACGCAACTTAACGACGGACGGCTCGCCAACTCAATGGTAATATCTAGTCAGCCTCAGCCATCGGATCAACGGACGGAGAAACGTGACTCACTGTGGAGGCAAACTAACGAAATTCAAGGTGGTACGACCCACCAGATCAAGTCTCAAGGCTACCCAGACACCCACCAATCAACCAACAGGTCGTTAGGATTGGTCAGCCAAATGACCAATGATCCGTCAGGGTCTACCTTGGTAAGCATACCCTATATCGATCCATGCATGCACAGCAAACGAGCACTCACAGCGCACTGATGATGTCACTCCGACTGGTGACAAAGCGTTTGCAACCAAATTGTCCAGCTCAACGAACAAACCAACGACCATTGGTTTAGCCTAAGCCGCCAGTATTGCAAACGGAAACATGGTTATTCTGCAAATCAGTCTTAGTAGTAGAAATCTCGTAGACGTACTGTTTTTTCATCAGGGTTCGTATTTCTGACATGACTGAAATCGTACCCTTAGTGCTTCGATCACACCTACTTATCAATATCCCTTTTCTGTTTACCACTCAGCGTGTCTGCCGAGACCACCATGGGGAACGCCGATCCGTACCTGTTTGATTTCGTACGCTGAAGGGGTGAGGACCAGAGGCATTGCAGACGAATCAAGGCACAGTGGGTTGAGGTTATGCCATGTTCTCTGTAACCTGGGGAGTAATTCGTTAGAGGACAGCAACTGTTAGCTAAAAAGTCAAATATATACGACCAGTCTTGCACACGCAATTAGTTCGAGTAAACAGGAGAGAGATCACATGTCTTGTCCTTGGGTCTGAGGAAATCTATCCTTAAATACGCCGTACGATTCCATTTGCCTTTTGTACGGAATCTGTCCGCCATCCGACTACGGACCCCCTGGAATCAGGTGGTATGTAAACTTCTCTCAGAATCAAACCAAAATAGCAGCCTCAGGCCAGCAAGTAGCCAGTAGATGCATGGTCCTGAAGATACCTACCTAAGGAACAAATGGGAACCTAAGGAACAAATGTTCAGACGTGAAAATTCAGATGCGTCCAACGTGCGCTGGTGGAGTAGTGGTAACACGCTCTCCTCGCATGTCAGATGTCCGGGGTTCAAATCCCGGCACGGCCACTGGATATGCACTGCTGATGAGCTCTAATAAGAGCGAGACTCGAGTCCAGTGCTTCCCTCTGGTGTGGACTCACCGGAATAATTACGCCAGAACAGGAGGACGACCGTTCAAACGAGAGTGGTGTGAATATGAACAGTTTGTCACTATCGGCTCCATTAACTGATTGCAGTTTTCTTACTTTCAAGTCTGAAACCAGTCGGTGCCGTCTACTATTCTGGATGACGTAGAATGGAACATCTCTGGGGAAACTCAAGTGCCCCTAAGTGCAAAGCGTCATTGTTTGGACGTTTTGCGGGTATACGCCATAATATTCAAATCGACCTACTCCATTTCACTTTGTCACCCAGACCACCTCTTCGAATGAGGGTGCTAGAAATTTGCGTTTTCCCTCCTGAACACGAAGGAAGCTTTTTGTAGGTCACCGTATTTAGGTTCCCTTATTTGCTCTGATGTATTGTAACCATTTTTGTATCCTGGAAGACTCCGGGTTTGCCGGGGTGCAATGCGTATGAAACGAATAAGCTGAAACCTGTGAGGAGGAACAGCTCGCCTTCCGAGTTGAGCACAGATCTCCTTCTGTTTTCCAAACCTTGAAATTCTCCGCCACACAGGACTATGTGTTTGTTACGCTGCGCGTAGCAAACAATTGTCTTCACTTCCTACTTCGGCCCGATGGGTTACAAAAAAACCTCACCACTGATACTGCCAACCATTCCAGAGTAAATCGTTCGATCTGCAGATTTTGTCGTTGCGCTACAACTGTGGACCAGCACGTTAAGAGCCTGAACTTATTCAGCTGCAAATTAAAGTGTATAACTGAGGATGTTGAATCCAACTTGACCTCATGATAATTCCCCCATTCATTTGCCTACTCCGCTTATGTGCTTTTGATCTCCGGTTGTTTTGCTTATTCGTACCCGTCACTCACCTTGCCGCAGAGGCCGTCTCGTCCGACACTTGTGTATTGGCATGTGTGTCTGTGTGTGTGCGCAGCTGACCTACTTACCCATGCGCGTTCATGTCCCGTTTGCTGAGCTTGTCTTGTTTTGTTTTCTCAGAAGTTCTGTGTGATCGCACGTCCAATGAGAATCACGAGACTATAGTCGGAAAGGACGACCGCAGCCCACGCTACTGAGCCATCATTCCGCTCGTCGTTGTTTGGTGTACGGACGTTGACACAGCACTGTGCCGACCAGCGACAGACCTGTGCAGTTGTTGACGCTACGAACGTGAACAAGTGAGGTTTGGTGTACACATTTGCTTACCCTTATGTAAATAGTACCGTGGAATTACGAACCCAATTCTTCCTTTTGATATTCGGGATTGTCGAACCTACGCTTCAATCAAAGTTCCGTATCGGGAACCTCATAAGAGGATAAAAGGCAAAGAGAACTGCAACCTAATGACTATTTTTCCTTTAGAGAGGTCAATCGGCTTAACGGAACTGTATTAAACTTTCCTTTGACGGTTCAGCGGGGTGTCCTCAAGTCTGATAAGTGTGACGAATGTCTCCAAACACAGGAAATCCTTTATTTTGCGTTTCCTTTTTTGGGTATCCCGCCACCGTACAAACCATTTGCTCGCTGTAGACCTGCATCTACTCTGTCACCGTCTCTCACATGTCTTTTGACTCGCAGTACCTAGTTCGC
The DNA here is from genome assembly GCA_003604175.2 of Clonorchis sinensis. NCBI lineage: Eukaryota > Metazoa > Platyhelminthes > Trematoda > Opisthorchiida > Opisthorchiidae > Clonorchis > Clonorchis sinensis. Next base: position 12,301,731 of record CM030375.1, read on the forward strand.
CTGTACATGGACTTGTTGGCCACATCACAATTGGGCCAGCCATTGGTTGGAACCACATGCTATCTCCACAATCCCACACCTACTTAATGGCGTGCATTCAAGCTTGCATGTTCGCTTTCGGCCCAACAGCGGAGGCACTTCACATCAGTTGATATTTTCATTCTTTAGTACCATTCTTTAGTACCAATCCAAAACTCAGTACAGGACAACTTCCTGACAACTTAATGCTTGAAACCAGACGAACATATGAGCTGTAAGTTAAGAAATGGTGGGCGGCATATTAAGGCTGCACTAAAAGGTTACAAGCACGGAGCAACACAAGCAACACTAAGTGACCGAGGCCAGGACTGAGAGATTAAGGAACAGCGTAACACGCTGAACATTAAAGAGAGGAACTGGTGGCTGGAAAACTTTCGAAGGTTTGGCGGTGCGTGTTTGTGAGTTTCTTGTGAACGATGAGGGTATCTACACGTGATACACTACTCACAAGGTTGCTGGAAACTCTTCGACAGCCCATGACCGGTTTCACCCTTCTCAAGGCTAATTAGGTAGGCACAGTCTCCAAATTTCTATCAACCTTATGTTTTGTTGGATAGTTCTAGAAAAATACTCCCGTTGGCGATATCTCGAATAACGTACCAATTGAAACATGAGGTGGCCTGATGCAAGACATTCAGTTGAATTGGACCACCATAAACAGGAGATTCAACTGGATTCACTTCGGTCTGCAGTCGGAATCAAACCCGAATTGGTGTGAAAATGGGATAATTTTTCGAAACGACGAGGGCGGAACAAGAGCCTCTTCGCAGCTTGGATTTTGTGATTTTCAAAAGAGGTTACGCAAAGACTCTCACAGCTAAGTGCCATATCGGTTTAGTTGGATGAGGCGGGAGTTTGAGATAGGTGTTATAAGGGGAGAGTAAACACACTTGACTGTCGCTCAAAAATCGTTTTGTTCCCAATGACGCTGTTGTTTATACAGCTGGTTGTGAATTAAATGATCTAATGATGATATTAACGAAAAAAAAACAGCTGCTGAACACATTCGGCATTGCACACAAACTGCGGACTGTTGTAGAGTTTGTCTTTTTTTCTAGGACAATGTTCAAGAGCAACTCTGTTTTTTAGCTATACTTCACTAAATGTGGTTTCGGTCACTTAACTGGATGAAAACAGGTTGAGTGTGAGGAAAAGCCAAGGCTTGAGGAAGATATTTCTGACTTTCTCGGAGATCTTCACTCCTTACTCTAGAGTCGCCTTCAGCAAATAATTGGTTGATCAGAAAAACAACAGGTGACATGGTCCTCCGGTTTGCTGAAAACCGAGAACAGCGCTATGCAACGGACCCTTAACAGACAGATATGATCTCACGGTAGCACTGTACCGAACTATTGTTGCCGTCACTGTCAGGAAGGTCAGATTCCTGAAGCCTATCTCAGAATACCCGAAACCAACTGAGATCCTCAAACTCCACTAAATGCCGATCAGACAGCCTTGGATCAAGGCCAAGCAGTGCCCTTAAAACTAAAGCGCGAGACCGTTGTACCTGCACACATTCGCTTGCTTGCAATAAAGTGTTGTGTTCCCTGTGGGCGAGTCTTTTTCCGGCAGTGGGCACTGGAGCGGGGACAGCAGTCAGATATAACAGTCACCTAAAACGATCTACTCTGAGCACCCAACGGATGTTAGGGTAAAACGAAATCAGTAAGCGGAGCCATATATTGACGAAAAGTACCTCCGTATCCGGAAACTGAGGCAGCTTTTCCGCGGCGTATTTGGTTAGAAAACCTACTAACTGAGAAATACGTTTGAAATTGAATTTACGTGACTCTGGTCTAAATAGACCGCCTGTCTGGGCGCGAGTAGTCTGGTGAGCGCACACCAAAGACAGCAAGCTCTTAGCTGAGATCTTCAGAAATTCACGTCGATGGCCGGGCCGGGATTTGAGCGCCGGTCGTCTGACATGTGAGCCGATGCTTGTTGATGAACGCAACTCAGTTATTATGACAGATGGGTTCACGCTTGACCGATGTGATTCGCTGTATCTCATGAAGGCATAATCCTTATTTGTGCATAGCTTAGTTGGAATTGTTTTGAACAAGGTGTACCCATTAATCATCGGTCACACTGCAACACCAGATAGTAATGTCAACGAAAAGCACCACTTTGCCTCCTCTAGACAAGTATGGCCTGTCTGTTTGACGGCTATTTTGGCATTCTCTCCGGGGGGGAACAGATTTCTTTTGTTTGGTTTGACATCCCAAAGTTGGGTGGGTAAAAGTTGCTTACAGCGATTCCGATCCTCCGGTGACTACCTGTAAAGAAAGGCCACAGTGTTGAGTTTTTATGTCAAATAATATGATTGATTATCCTGAATGTGCTCCGGTAATATAAAGTAATTGTTTCTATCTTGCCAAAAAATGCAGGATAGTTTCGTGAGTTTGACGCGCGGGCTAGACATGAATCAAGAACAAAGTTTGCTGAGATAGTGAGTGACGCAGATTTTTTTGGCAAAATAGAGCCGGAAATAAGTGTGTGGAATTTTGATCACACACAGTAGATGAACTGCATTTTAGGAAGCTACCTTCCATCCGAAATGGCTTGACCATAGTTGAATTAATTAACCCCTAATTTGTCTCAGAGTTTATACGTAATGCACTACTCATAAGGTTGCTGAAAACCTCTTCGACAGCCCACGACCGGTTTCGCCCTTCTTGGGGCTCATCAGGTAGGCGCAGTCCCCGAGTTTCCGTCAACCTCATGTTCTACTTGAAACCAAATTGGACTGATTTCGACAAATACACTCATTTGCAAATCAATTTAGTTGTAATCTGCGTATGATTGACCTGTGTGAATGGCATTCATGACTTACAAAATGACGTCAGGTAGGAAACATCAGGTTGGACACATCATGAACGAAGATTCAGCTGAGTCTCGTGCAATGCCAAATTTGCTTGCAAATGAGTGTATTT